>JAVFBX010224769.1:0-11155 GCA_034783855.1 Mopalia kennerleyi | reverse complement strand
TTCTCGCCTCTTACGATCGACCGAGGAAGCCGAGGGAGTATTCTGCAGGACTGGCCAACCCGCTCCCCCACGGGGAGCATATAAAGAAGAATTATTTTTCAGAAACAGAAATTTGTTATTATAAATGTTCTAAAATTTAAACCTTCGTTATTTCTTGAATCAATTACAATACACTTGTACTTCATGTCGGTATTAGTTTGTTAAAAATGTATACTAACATTTATGGTACTTACATCTTGGGCTTTTCCGTATTTTTAAGTTTTGATCAAAATCTTCTTTTCTTACATTTTATTTCATCCACACCCCGACACTTATGTTTATCCAGATTTTCTTTGCAGTTATTTTATTCTGACTTTATCATTTGACTATTTCCCTGCGACAGAGTTGCGACAGCTAACGTCTTATAGTATCAACTGCATATACTATGTCATGTAATGACAAAACTGAATGATTGAAACACCAACATCTGTAATACTTTTGACAAGAATCTGAGCATTTTATGACTTACCTCACCAATGACTAAATACTTACCAAATTTATTGAAAAGAGGTTCCCTCCCATTGTGCATAGATATATAGCTCTCCATACAAATGTGTTCAACCCTCCACTAGTCTAAATATAAAACCGAAATATCAAATTACCATCTGCAGACTTATCATTTCTTGGAGTTACACATTACTCTATTTTACAAATATTATGTATGTAAAAAAAAACAATTAGCGAACAACTTCTCATCACAGAAACAGAAACGTTAAAATTGAAAAAAATAAATAAGTACATTGAGAGCTAGCCTTGTGAAACTACACACGCCCTCTTCCAAATATCTGCCAGATTTAAAATTACTTTTAAATTTATATAACTTATTAGGGATAGATAGAAGTCCAATTCTAGCAAACCCAAGCATACACAATTGTGTAATTTACTTCCAAAATCGAACGATTTTGCGAAATGGGAATGACCTTTCTTTTGGTATTGAATATTTTGGGACCAGATTGAATATTTTTAAAAATAATATGGACGGCTATTAAATCTTCTATCAACCCCTGTTCATTACATGTACGTTGAAACTTAAGGATGGAATTAACTGAAAGCCACTAATTTACAATTCTTGATACAAATTACAGAAAATATGTTATTCAGTATTAAAAAACACAAAATTAAGCGTTGGGCTATCGTGTCACTTTCTTACAATACGTTTGAGTTTCTTCCCAACACACAGTAGTAATTATGCCACTATATTTCCTATTTTCTAACAAAAGAAAGCAATTGACATTTAATCTTTGTTTAGGTTATGAGCGTTTGTAACATTAATAATTTTGAAAAATAACTAATTTTTGAGTACTTTCTTTTGTTTGTATGGATCCAATCAATACGAATTTGTTGATGAAATTTACTACTCATTACTGTTGATATTGAATGTATCTTGCTTGATTTTGTCAGAGTACATATTTTGGATAACTAAATACAACAATGCAGTTTTGGGTTATAATAAAATTAAAACATCTACAACATGGAGTTTGTTGCCCCTCACACAATATCATGTTGTGTAGGGGTTTTACACCATATGTTATTACAAGTCTGGCCACTTTTTCCTGGACACTACACTGGACACAGCAACCAGTACAAATCACCACTACATTCCAGTTTATGTTGGCCCTTTGTACTAGGGGCATATTCCACAACAGTTTTATACTTGATCAAAGTTTAGGCGCTCCAAAATAAATTATTTCTAAAATTTATAAGTTAATAGCATGCATCATACCAGATTAATTGTATCACATGATTAACAGAGATGTCAAACAATTTAAACTTGTATTTTGACAGAATCCAAATTGTGTTTTGTGCAATAGGCTTGAGGCTTTAAAAACAAACTTTAACTTATGATAACATTAATTTGTATGATTACATAAATGCGAATAACATAATGAATCGGATTAGAAAAGTATGATTTATAACAATTTATGTAAATTAACAGGTGGTTAAAGTTCCTTAAACTGTGCATGATGCAACAAGTCCTTTTTGACCGAGTCACATATGGTTTACTTTTCACATCTGCTTTAATGAACAAAAATTGCATCTTTTGATTCATTGGGGTTTAAAGCCATATAGTATGGTTGCCCAATCGGTGAAGGAAACCACCCATGACGTCAAACATTAAACATTTTCAAACATATGCATATTGGATCCACTAACTATGTCATGTAATCACAAATTAATATTTCCAAACTTCCATAGACTTTTTGATATAACTATTTAGGTATTACTTAATGTTGTTTTACTGTATACAATTGTACTTTTGTTTTAAAACTAATCCGATATAAACAAAATCAATACAAAGTTTAGGGGTTTAAACCCTCAAAATCGGTCAAAGTTAGATTTTTTAAGACCTCTGTCGTCATTTTGACACCGAGTTAAAACCCGAGCCGCCGCAGGCGTCAAGGGTTTTGACGAGACCCAACAACAAATCCGCTTGGTATTGTCCATTATCTCAGAAAAGACACAGCCACAAATCAGCTGGATTCTGTATTTAGCTCAGACAACACACAATAAATAAGCTTGATACGGTTCATAAACTCAGACAGCACACAACAATAAATCAACTTGATACTGTCTCTTAGGTAAGACAACACAGAGCAACAAATCAGCTTGACACTGTCCCTTAGCTCAGAAAGGACACAGCCACAAATCAGCTTGATACTGTCCCTTAGCTCAGAAAAGACACAGCCACAAATCAGTTTGTTCCTGTCCCTTAGCTCAGAAAAGACACAGCCACAAATCAGTTTGTTACTATCCCTTAGTTCAGAAAAGACACAGCCACAAATCAGTTTGTTACTGTCCCTTAGCTCAGAACAGACACAGCCACAAATCAGTTTGTTACTGTCCCTTAGCTCAGAAAAGACACAGCCACAAATCAGCTTGATACTGTCCCTTAGCTCAGACAACAGAATCAGCTTGATTCTGTTCCTCAGCTTAGACAACACACAACAATGAGAATCAGCTGGATACTACACCTAAGCCTGGACAACAATCACAAATAATAGGTTGATTTCGAAAGCATGGTCCAAGGGTTCATACCTGTAAGTTGTATAAATGGAGAGAGTGTTCTACGACAGTAAGTTGTTTGTTTGATTGATTGATTGATTGATTAGGGCTTGACACAATACTTATGAGTATTTCACAAATACGACAGATTTATGACTACAAAAACCACTATGTAAAAGCGAGGAAAAAAACCTCCTGAAACTTATGCTCATAGGATAAAGTGAATGAATAGTAGAAGATGCAAACAACCTAGCCATAGCCTCAGGCCTAATCCAGTTAATAGTCAAAACTGTTACCTCACAATTGTTCAGCTTTATTAGAAAACTAATGTTCCTTCATTGCTATATAATATAAAACATAGCACTGAGCAGGAGTAAGCTTAGGACATACTGTCTTAAGCCAGAGGGTCCAATCAACGGGACACCAGCTAAACACAAATTGGTTGTTTGATTGGGGATTGCATCATACTTTGGAGAACGGAGGTGAGACCGAACGGGGTCTTCCCATGGTTTTAGAAAAATATTTTAGGAGGACCAATATATAGTTTTCCTAAATTGTTTGCAGTCTTCTTAAATTGTTCTAAACGTGCATTTTGCCACTGATTGTGACAAATGTTGTCCACTCGATCATCAATGAAGTTTGCATTATAAAGCAATTTTGACTGATTTTTCATAAATGCACATTTATGTGTTTAAAATATCAGCAAAGCATTATTAAATGTAAATTTTAGGTTTTCTCACAGAATTTTAAAGGACCAATTTTAAGGTTATATCAGAAATGAAGTCAACACAGTCCTGGAGAACCAAATAATCGTACCTTAAATTGACTCAATATAGAGCTCAGTGAAGATCTCGTCATCTCCCATCTACCTCAACCATAAAGGATGACAATTAACAACAGGGCAGAAAGCACTCAGATGTTCTGGCATAGATCACACACTACTCTGCTCATCGATACCCTGAAGAACAAGAACAGACAGCTATGGGAATTTCATAATGAGACAATCTAACCAGAATTTGTTTAATTGTTGTTTATTATCATATTCAAGGGTATTTCAATGATATGGCAATACTACTTTCCTTATAGATGATGGGGAAGTGGAAAGAACCTTGACAAAAAACCACCCAAATATTTGACAGCATGGGTAGGGATACATACACCCATCTGATGTGATTGCAGTCATACTGAAAAATCAATACTAAACAAATACACCAGGCAATAATAACGTTCACGTCACACTGTTTCAATATGTCAACATGGACTAACCATTCCATACCAACTGTTATTACATAATCCACTGCACACAGACTGCCTCAAATACTCACACACAAAATTGTCATGGACAATAACAGGGCTTGTGCAACTGAGCCAGACAAACTGTTCACTTGTTAATGGAATGATTGGTGTTGTATACCACAGTTGAAGATATTTCAGTCATATGACAACGGCTGGCGAATCTCCCTTTTTGGCACCCAACATTTTTCACAAAGTACATGTACAAGACCTACACTGGACACAAAGCCCTTAAAGGGTGTATCAAAGGAAATAATGTAGGACCATACTGGCAGTTTAGGGAATGGTCAGTCACCCACAAAAAGGTTATTGTTAGTGGGTGACTGACCGGTCCATTACCTGCCCTGTGACCGAAAGTGCGCTATATTATTTGTCATATCATACCGAATTTCCGAAATTCCATATAACTGTTGATTAAAATAAATATTTATGTTAGCCCAAATAACATTTCATTGTTTACAATGGAGAGTATTACCAAGGGAAGTAACTCAACCATATCCAGGCCACAATAAATTTGCGGGTGAAGATCACGGAAGTTTTCACTTGTGTGATTGGGATTTGACAGCCAGATAAAACCCACTAGGGGGAAAACACCTCCAATGGTTTGACCTGATGACTGGTCGAAAGCAATGCCAGTTGAGTATCAAGACAAGGACTGGCCAGAATACAAGGCGGATGAACACAAAGTGTGTAGACTGTGAGGTATATAGGAGTTTGTTTGTTTGATTGGAATTTTACGTGGTACTGAAGGATAATTCTCTTATATGATGAAACATTGTAAATGTTTTGCTGTTCCTTACTAATATACCGTGGAAAACCGTGAGGAAACCTCGTAAAAACCACATGAGGTCGATAGACGGACTTAAACCCATGGGAACCCATTTCTCTTCCCTTTTCACCTCTTCCCCATACTTGCAGCCTCAAACCGTAATAGACTCACTCATCATCATATGTGCTTATTTAAGGCATTTCATTTATGTAGCAACAATGCACTTCAAAAGTAAAAGATCGTAATCCCAGGTCACACTTACACAAACATATAGCCTATTAATAAATGGTTACTTTTTTATTTGTTTCAAATCATTCAGTGATGCGTCTCAGAGGGATGGTATAGCTTAGACCATATGTGATTCTGGTGTAATAAACATTACTTTATCAATCAGTGAAACTACGAATCAACGTAGGACGAAAATAAACACAGCCTATAGGTTGTCGAACTATAATCATAATAAACTTGGAATGTTTAACTTAATTTGAACTATTTTGAGCCCAAAGGGGTCCAGCAACATAATCTGTTCGCTGTAAGGCACGTGACATTTGCGTCAGGAACTTTAAAAATTCTATGAATTCAGCGGAATTGTTATTTTCTGTTTTGCTCTCACTTTGGATCAAGTGCGATACCTTAAAGTAATGTACCGATGTTTATGATGTAGAAGTTTTAAGTTGATCGATTCGATTCATAATTATTTCAGTGGTCTGTGTCTTCTGCATTCTCATTTAGACTTTGTGGTAGGCCTACGTACATGACCTTGGATCTGATTCCGATAAATTCAACATTTAAGGGCTGTCTAGAATAAAATTGCATTTGCACAAAAAAGCATTGCATATCAAACCACCGATTCTCAAATAAATGTTCCATAGCATTAAAATAGATAATCCCGTCGATGCTACATTAATGTACGTGGTATTTGCTTTTGGTTGCATTCTTTATTATGACTATGGAATGTCACGGGTGGTATGTTTCTCATATTGTATTTTTTATTTTAATAATATGGTCTTAAACTAGTCCGTTGAACAGATAGAATTTCGGGTGATTATTCTGGAAATTCTCCTTTTGAGGCGAGTGAAAAAATAATTCGGCCATAGTTTACACCAAAGCTTGGAAAATCCTTGAAAACTCTTTACTTATTTGATGTATTGCTATTTGTCCAATTATTGTTGTGTTTGTAAGTCGAATGTCCCAGTTATTAATAAAATTCAAACGAATATATTTAAGGCAAATGCTCGATCTAAGTTTCCGCAAGATCTGATTGTTTTGACGTTGTTTATTTTAGTAGCAACAATAAAAACTACAGCTGTAGCGACAGCGTTATAGGATTCCGATAACTATTCAATTGTCTATGACGTTTAAATTCGACCGACGGTTATAACAACCAATCGACAAATATCCAATAATAAGCAGAAGTCTACCAAACCAAGGATTTTAACCCCTAAACCTTTGGAAGAGCTTTAATGGTTACTTTCATTTTCGTCTGTATCTTTACAATATATAGCAAATATTTGTAAGCTGTATAAGGAATCCGATCTATTTTTGTTATCACCACAAGAGCAATAAAAATACCAGACACTGTTATTTTCCATTGACCGTCACTAATACTAATTCTAACTTCCAGCTTCATTTATAATGATTTCGCGATAACGGCTTCGAAATGAAATTAAAAGTCACCAATTGACGAATCGCAGAATTTCAATAGAGAAAGCAGCCTATAATGCAAAGCATCGTATTCGATTTAAAAAACTAATATTTGAGAAATGTCAACACGACGGTTTCCATGCATACGTGTTAGGCTATAGTTCGTTATATGCTGGGCAAGTAAGGCCTTCGGGCAGAGGAGAGATCAACTGAAACACTCATAGCAGACCGTGGTACGATGGCCTAGGTCAGTCAATACAATAGACAGCGGCATTTATACTTCACACGCTTCAGAGTATAAAGCAAGATGTACCGTTCAGATAACACAGTTGAAAAGTGCGAACGAGGCCATACATCTACGAAAGGGTTAACAGTCTCTGTGGCGATACTGCATTATTTGCAGACAGCGAACTACAATCTTTGCGTGGCTCACCGATACCTGAATTTTATGCTCTGCTACTATCTTTTAAACTATTGATTTTCGGACATCATTACCAGCGAGTGATTTGAAGGACATATATCAAAGTTATCTCCAAACTTTGTTTGAAAGGTGTATGTAATTTAGTTTTAGAGTTATACGTGAGTATTGCCGATTTTGATAAACTAGGACTACCAAAACAACACTGAACATATCGTTTTACGACAGCTGCCGTTTTACGGCAGATGATTTGATAAAGCCTATTAAGATAAAGAAGCCAGACTACTTTACGATTATTACGAAGTTAGCTCTCAAAAATCCTGCCATACCTCTTCCCAGATCTGTGGTCACATGACTCAGTCCTTGAACTTCTTGTACAACTCCCTTCCTTGTGAACTCTGTGACTACCTTCCAGTAACCATGGGTAACATGACGCAATCTTCAATCAAACAGGAAAGTATATACATGTTAAACAATATTAAACTATCAGATTTTTATAATACTTAATTGATACAGGTCTGTGCAGAGCCTTAAAATTTTGTGAGATAACCTTACATTTGCATTTGGTACCGTTTTGCTAAATTTTTTAACACATAAATGTGCATTTTTGAAAAATAAAGTAAACTTGCTTTATAATTCAATCTTCATTTATGATTGGCTTGACATAATTGGTCAAAATCAGTAGCAAAATTCAGATTTGATGAACACTGCTAACAATTTTAATGTGGTAAACTTATAAATGGGTCCTCTTAAAACAAATTTGTCATAACCAGGAGAAGACCCTCAGGGCTGTTCTGTATGTTCTCTCAAACAGCACAGGCCTGTTGATATATATATATTACATAATTATGTTTGACTGGAGTCTTACCATGTAAGGAACCCAAGTAGTGTGAAGTTCAACATACAACAACAACAACAAAGAACACCAGGAAGGCAACAAAGAACACCAGGAAGGCAATAAAGCACAGGATGAAACACATTGTTACAGTGTAGACTGAGTATAAGACAAAACAAAACAGTCAGCTTCCAAAATCTACCGTACAAATCCAGTTAAATGGAGCAATAAAAAATTTGGTATAACTGTAACAACATGTATCAAGAACAAACCAATAACATGGCTTTATAAATTTCAAAATGAGGTTCATTCAAACTGAAATTATTCATTCAATGAAATTTACATATTATGCTGCAACAACAACGATTTTATTTATTTATTAAAGTTTACTTTTTCAAAATTACAAATATGTTTTACATGTATTGCACGTCTGTACATTAATAAATATAAACCCAACTTACAAAGGATTCTACAACAAGGATTGTATCATTACAATGTAACAGAATACATACATGTATTTCAGAGTACATTTTTCTATGTGATTTGTTTTTTAAAAAATTGTACGTCAAACCTGATATGTACGATATAAGCAGGTAACTCAATGCATGTTTAATATCAATAAATCATATTAAAAAAAAACAAAAAATAATTACATGTCCCATGTTGTTCTAAAAATCAATACACTATCACAAAATCTTTCGCAAGTTAATCCAACTCTGTTTCCATAGAAACCATTAAGAACGGGGGATCAAGTTTCATTATTCAATTATCTTTGGCATTAATATACGGCCATTCTCCATCAATCTGGAAAACAATCCTTGAAAAGAAGATCTAAAATAGCTCCAGAGTTCCGTGCGAGTTGATTGGTTGGTCTCTAGATCAACCAATCAGAGAGCTGTTCTCAAAAACTTGGTGATTACAAACAGCTGATGACTTTCATTGAATCACTGAGTTACATAGTCACTCGACATTTGAGATGGGCAGATTTCTAAAAATGGTTCAAGTGACAGGCAGAAATTCTGAATTTTAACATGGGAAAGGGTAAATTTGGACAAGCAAGATTTCTCAGATTAGGGATTTCTGACAGGCAGATTTCCATTCCTAGCCATAGTGTTAGCCAGAGGGGTGTCTCTGTGTCTTTGAGACACGCAAGACGCCATATGAGACACCTAGTTTCAGTCAAATTTAACATGGAAAAGATAGGTTAACAGTAAAGCGAGACACCCTATTTCTGTAAAAATGGTGATTTGAGACCCTCTTCTTGATTTCTGGCTAATACTATTCCTGGCTACAATACAGACTAGAAATAACTTAACTATTATAGAGGCATCAAAAATGTTGATTTCTGATGCAGCATAAACAAAAGACGCCAGTTAGCACAACTCACATGATTCTGCTCTCCTCCTCGTTTTAAAACAAGACGCAATCCCCAAAACAACAAAAAAAGTCTTATTTGCAAGTAGCCACGTGTACCCAAAAAATCAGCTCTTCAGAATTACTTTCTGTTGTATTTTCATTCTGTTTACTTTTGGCCGGGTCCCAATCAAACAAAATTGAGTAGGTGCTTAAGATGCTCTGGATCGCAAGTTGCATGCTTTGACAATCACACATAGTTTCAATTTAGTCTGCATTTTAATTGATGAAGTGCATCAGTAATTCATTAACACTCACACAAATTAACTGTAATATATTTATTATTAGCTACAAATGTTGCAATCTGTGTTAGTCCATTTTAGTCATAATCATGATTTCATTCCACTTCAAACCAAACAAGGGAAACAACTCACCCATGTAAAAATGCATGATCCAGATGTTCACATAATTTATGACACTGCCAGTCGGAGTTCGTCAAAACCAAATCACACTCTTCCGCTTTCAGAATCTGGAATTCTTGGACCTATCAAAGAAATATGATTGATTGATCGGTGTTTTACGCCATGCTTAAGGGTATTTTACTTACATGACAAGGGTGTATTCCAGCAATAATTGACATTCATTTTTCCAACTGGAGACCCATATTAACTCACTGTCATCACAATCGTAAGGATAAATCAAACAAAATATTAGCAAAAGTCCACAACTCCTTATTTTGGGAGCTATGCTAATCCAGGTAAAAAGGTTGGTATATGCTCACCTCTCAGTCATCATGACTTGGGCATTGAGAAAAATTAAAAAAAACCAAGAAAACAATCCAGTTTAGTCCTTAATGATTTTTTGTCCTGACAACATTTTGAATGCAGGTGGTGTAACATACATGTATAATATCTGGAAAGTGGTTTCTCTATGTTACCTTTGGTAAAAGGAGGACTACTAATAATCCGACTATATTAAGTTGCTTACTGAAACATGGCTGCCGGTCCTCATTCTCTATGGTCTCGTGAGTTCTAGTTTCTAGTAGACTATACAACGGTGCCTCAGTTTCAAGTCTAAGCTGATTAATACTGGCAGGGAGATTAGACAGATTCCGTAGGAGTATAATCTAAATGTATACTCTGACTAACAAACTACCAAACCATGGCTGCAGGCCCTCATTCTCCTAGTTTCTAGATTTGTTTGTTTGTTTGAGGTTTAATGTTGTACTCGAGGGTATCTCACTTATATGACAATGGATTGTCCACTTCACACTTATCCTTGCCTAAGGACGGTGGAAAACTGGCAGGAAACCTCTTAAAAACTACTCCCGCGATTGCAGAAGCCACACTGTGTGACTCACTCATATACCTAGCCTAGCCATTATCGCCTTTAACGACTTCAGCATGGGTCCTTTCTCGTCGAAAAATATGATAAATTAATATGATATCAACCGGCTGTTATGAGTAGAGTCTGTTGGGCAAATCTTACTTTCTTCCATTGTCTATAGGCAATATTATCCACAAAATCTGGTCGAATCTGAGGCAATTCTTTAATCTTGACATTCGGCCATCATGTCGCCGCCATGTTGACCAATCTACCCAATAAACAGACTGAAATGTGTCCGGTGACTTGGGTTTTTTCGTTATCGTGTACTACAATTGCCGACATGATATAGCTGTATCGTCAATAAAGCGTAAGACTGCATTGAGGATACCTGGATCTACATTAGACCTAAATGACGTCTTACCTTCCTCATTTTCCTTTGGCCATGTTATATGTCAGGTTTCAACGACATAACTGG
>JAVFBX010224758.1:0-11156 GCA_034783855.1 Mopalia kennerleyi | reverse complement strand
TTCGTTTGTACTTTCTGGCATGTTGATGTTGTTTACCTTTTAGTTATGTAACCTAAGTATGTTGACGTACAACAAAAACGATTATCAGATAGAATACAGAGAGAAGAAATAAATCGATCCGTTTTTTCTCGCTCTCTCTTCCGTCTCGTTAGCCTTGATTCAATAGGTAGACGATTTAAAGTATGTAACAGGCTTTAGTGGATTTAAAGTAACTTAAACGGGGTAAAGCAACTAGTTTTAGAATAATTGGTATTGAGACAAAAACAATATAGTTTCGTATTCATGTTGTCTTATCATCGTGCTTTCAACAGCATCAATAGTGACTAAGAGAAAAAAGTTACGTAGAAGAGAAACACAACTATCACTGCCATGCAAAACATGTCAAATCACCACGGAAAACAGCTGAACTCAATAATTTAGAGAAGCTAAGTATAAGTAAAGTATACACATCACGTACTATCCTGTTTCGCGATCCATTTTTACCGCGTTACAAAATTGAGACTGGAAGTTAACAACGTAGTCAAGGTAATTCACTCAAAAGACGGCGTGCCAGCCCAATGGGTGAAGGAAACCATCCCTGACACCACTGACAACAAAGACATCATCCCCGTATTGATTTGGGGTTTAACACCGTAGTTAAGGTAAAATCACTAAAAGGACGGCGTGCCAGCCCAATGGGTGAAGGAAACCATCCGTGACACCACTGACAACAAAGACATCATGGGACGAAAACAGGACAATACAAAGGCACCACAAACAGATCGGCTTTCTTCCTTAGCTCTGAAAGCACCATGGACCGGTTCCACAAATATTTGTGCCCCTTGTCTTAACTTAGTTTTAAAGTAATACGTGTAATTGTGACTTTACATTATTATAAAAATGTGCAAATATTAAATGCTAAAATTCAAAACAGAAAAAACTTTTCTACATTTTTTTACAAAACCGTTTTTTGGAATCGGGCCCAGGGCAATAGGTAGCTCCCTCCAGAAACCCGCCATAGCAAACAAAAATAATAACATGAATGCTAGCAGGAATAATTTTGGGATAATAAATAAAGTCAGAAATCCGTTTTGAGCATGTTTGAGAGTGGGGCATTATTCAAATACAGGATTTTTGAGAATGGAACACCATGGTTTATCAGATCGAGATATATGAGGCCATCTTTACTGACCGACCAATCGAAACATGCTATTGAATCTAGTTTCTGACCACAGTAAAATCATGATTGTTGGATAATGCCCCCAGAACCCACTTTATAAGCAGTGCATGACAAATATATTCTGCAAAACTCGAATCGTTTGTGTCAGATTCCACTGTGTCCCGCGCTTTCTGTTCGTTTCTGGTTTAAAACCAAGGTGTATAGTTAAGTTATAAAGCAGAGATTGCAGTTAATACAAGGCCTATTTTACAGTCTGAATACTTATTCACGGAGAGGCCAATATGTCTAAACAGATGTCATAGTAGTAACACTGCACACAGTTGTTTAATTGGATCAATGTTTCTAACGAATTCCAAAGACTGCATGGGAAAATCGGAAGGAAGATGTGTAATCGAAATGTCCTTTATTTTATACCACCCACCTGTTAACAATATATTTTAGGAGTAAAATACACTGTGCTACCGGTATTGTCTTGTTATTGACTTATGGCACCTCCGGGGTGTTAGAAGAGTGACAATCCAACTTTCATATAACCATGTCGACATACATACCACTTTTCGATCAATGTATGTTGTTAGTAGCCTCTGTCAAACCACGTGTGTAATATTATTGGATTTAATTTGTTTAAGGCATACGAGCTAGAAATTAGAATAGCCTTTATAGACGAAAAAAATCCTGAGCATAAGGAGAAAACAGTCATTTTAATATAAAAAAACTAAACAATCAATCAATCAATCATATTATCTTCAGTGCATTGGGCGGAGCACCTTACCGGAGATAGCCTTTCCTGGCCGCACCTACTTATTATAATTTAATATTTTAATATTTTTACAACACAATTCGCAACAAACAAGTTAATTTTCACTCACACTTCGCATTTTTGAAACTCATATAATACGTCCGGGATATTCCTAACGCTGTGTTTTACAAGGACCATCTGGGTCGATATTATCCATCATCTTTATTCAACGAAGATACGTTTCGCACAGCCAGACAGTCTCTTGTTGTTATTATGTTACGAAATTTCACCTGTAATATGTAATATATCCCAATTAGCTGATTATTATTTAACGATAACTTTATCTCGCAAACATCTGTTGGTGTTGAATAATATAAGTTCCAATGTAATGATTACCGAACGACAAAGTTCTATTGCCCACATGTCTGGGATGCTGGCAATGGATTTTAATCATCGCCCCGTTGAACAGTTATGTTTTTTTCTATACGTTTTCAAAAATAGGCTTATCTGACCTTTGCATAAATTTAATATATCAACTCAGTAGGAACAGAAGTAAATGAAAAACATGAAGTTTATTTCCGTTAAATTTCAAATTTCTAAAGAGGCTAGTGAAATAAAATAGATATAGATCTTAGTGACTTGTTATAGATTCTTGAATTTTCGAAATGAGTTCCTTCCAAAATAAACTCACCAAATAATGGTTGCAAACAAGTATTCTTTTCACAAAGGTAAGCTTTTGGAGCACAAATGAGATTTAAGAATATAAAAGTGGAGGTTAGAAGTTATTGGAAGCCTAAACATCGTGGCGCTTCAAACTACTTTAAAACTTCTGATTTGATACGTCTGTTGACAGTGATGATGTTGGAGTGGCCGCTTGTTTAATACAGGCAAAATAATGATATTTTATGTTCAAAACCGTGATTGTGGTTAGATTAATAGTCTTAAAAGAAAATCAACTCGAGAGCTCAAGTGATTCGCAATATACGCCTGAAGAAATTTTGCCACATAAAATATTAAAATCAAGTTTGAAAAGAATCCACCAAGTGACCGCATGTCTAGACAAGAATACACCAAACAAAATATTACACGACATCTTTACACGTAGACTATCTGAACTGGGTTGCCACCAGGTCGCGCAACCTCTAGTCCGAAATACACCAAAATTAATCACAAACAACGTCTTGTCACATGGAGCAACCATATAAAGTTTGATTTGAATTGTACAAGAAGTTGTCAAATGGTCATACAGAAACGAAAGTTAAAATTTACAACCAGGTGGCGCCACCGGTTCTTCGACATACGCCAAAATCAATCCCAAGCGACATCTTGTCACATGGAGCACACATACTAAATTTGATTTGAATTCAATAAGCGGTTTTCAAGATAATGCCCGGACACAAAAAGTTGACGGACGTATGACGGACAACCCCATAACCTAATACGTCCGATCAAATGTCGGGCGTATAAACAAAAGTAAAGAAATAAACCATGCTTCAAGATCTATTGTGTGTTGAGTTCAAACTGTTTTTATAAGTTTTATAAACCAAAAAGTGTCCTTCTGGGAATTGGCTTTGTGCATATTGGTTGTGTCCACTAACCTGATTATATCTGCTGTCAAGGGCTGTTTGATGTCGAGAAACAATAACGATTAATCAGACAGAAATATCTGTGAGAAAATAAAATCGATAACTTTTTCTTCTTCTTTCTCTTGAAGCCTTACATAACATGATCGATGTTTTAAATTATGTAACAGGCATAAGAACGGTTGAATTGGGAGCTCATTAACACAGAAGACAGGCCGTAATTTGTAAAGTGAATTTAAATATAAAACGAGAGTTAGCGTGTGTCATTCTTGTCAGATCAGGAAATGTCGAATGCAGTAACCAGTTGTACGCCAAACAAAATCCTATATGTAAACTAATAAAAACATGTTCGTCGTAATTTCAACCAGTTAATCTGCATGTTACATTTCCATCAAGGAAATCGTTGTCCAAGAGGAAAAACCGAAGTATCAATGAGAAGCGAGACATGTGAAATTACAATCGACAACAATTGAACCATGGAAAGAGAAGCCAATTATCAGTAAAAACATAGACACCTCGTGAATCGCTTTTTGACACAACAGGCAATTTATTTGTTTCAAACTGTAGCATAAAAACTGGTGGGTTAGTTACTTCAAGCACAAGAGACAATAAATACATGTTATGTTGGAGCATGGTGCGACCAATTGCACGGACTAAGATTGAATGATCTTATAACGGCAGTTTTTGGAAAGACTATTCATTGCTGTTTACGAAAAAAATGGTTTACTTTACAAAAGTCAGTAAGTAATAAAGGGTAATTAAATATGAAACATAGTGAAAGACACACTGTCCAGATTGGCATTCATTATAATGTTACCTTTACAAAATGTACTATCTTTCTGTTCGCTATTTTAATAAAACCATGGAGCTTTTATAGTGTTGTCTGAATTTTTGTTAGAAACCGTCGGGGTTGAGGACGGGGAGGTAATGACAGTCCTTTTAGACCAAGGTAATTGTTATGTGTACTAATTCAACTGACGCCGTTGTAAAGGGACTACTTTTTTACAGAAAAAAAAAAGAAAGTTTGAATTGACGAAGCTAAATTAAGAGCAATATTGTGTGTTGTTTAACTCTCCCTAACAGTCTTCGGATTGAATCGATGCTACGTATTCTTCTCAACCCACGTTTTCGAGAAAACAATATTACTACATCAACAGAAATGTGTTCGTGATAAACGTGGGTGATGTACAAGGCCCAACCTCTTAAGAACAAACATGAACACAGGCGCTACTGATTGGCTAATGACATTGAAAATTCACAGCATGTGAATCTTTCAAATGAAACATGACAAAATGGTTTACTTTACAAAAGTCAATTAGGGCATAAAGGGTAATTAAATATGAAACATATTGAAAGACAAAGGTCCAGATTGACATTCATTATAATGTTACATTAATGTACTATCTGTCTGTTCGCTATTTTAATAATACCATGAAGCACGGCAGTGTTGTTGTCTGCATTGTGCTTAGAACCTGTACGCTTTAAGATGTAATATAAACCTGTCAAGGCAAAGTAATGCAGCGTAGGCGGTTATCGTCTTCTATTTTCGTAATCGACTGTTGATTCGAGACATTTGTTCAACGATATTAAGTACCTTGCGAGTTTGTTTAATGACCGCAAGTAGCGGATACTTAACCAGAATTTTTTTTGGACAAATGAAGAAAACAATTATGTAAATAAAAAATAAAAAAATATATTTTGTCAAAAGAAGCCTTGATCCACGAAACAAATCCTTAGCGTTAGAAGAAAACAGCTATTTTAATTTAAAAGCGAACAACAATATACAGTTTACTAACCTGGAACAGACCTAACTAATTAAAAGTATTCTATTTTTACAACAAAATCTTCTACTAATAGGATAATTTTCACTCACACTTCCTGTTTCTAGAAAGTGGTATAATCAGTCGGTGATGTATGGCAATGTATTTCACAAAGGACCATCTGGGTCGATATCATCCATCATCTCTGTTATACGGAGATACGATTCGCACAGCCAGACAGTCTCTTGTTCTGTTGTTATTATGTCACGAAATTTCACCTGTATATTGAGCATGTCATGAATAATAATCCCAGCTAGTTGATTAATCTTTAACGATAACTTTATCTCGCAAACATCTGTTAGGTATTGAACAAGGATAGTTCGAATCTAATGATTACCAAATAATAATGTGTTATTGCCCAAATGTCTGGGATGCTGACATTGGATTTTGATCATCGCAACATTGAACAGTTTTGTCATTTACTTTAATTTATTTATTTACGTAAGGAGGATTGGTTTAAATAGGCCAATATGACCGTATATGAATCTAGTATATATATGTAAACCAATAAATATATGTCCCTCGTATTTTGAACCAACCTATCGGTATGCCACATGTACCTTTTCAGCATGTTTTAAGGACATCAATATTCACTGAGAAAAACCATTGTTGAGGAAAAACAGAAGAATCAATGAGATGCGAGATATGTCAAATTACAATCGACAGCAGTTTAACCATGGAAAGAGAAGCCGATTATTAGCAAAAACACGGACACCTCGCAAAATGCTTTTTGCTACAATAGGCGATCCATTTGTCTTCTTGATGTTAGAAAGTTTCAACTGTAGCACGGGTACTGGTGGGTTTGTTGCTCAGAGAACAAGTAAAAACAAAACAATGTTATGTTAGAGCATGATATGATCAACTGCACTTGTTCAATTGAGTGTTCTAATAACAGCAGTTTTTGGAATGACCGTTACATGTTGACTGTCAAATACAGATGTGCGGATTGATTTATTTTCATTAATTGCTGTCAAAAGGCAATTAAGAATATCCGAAAATACAACTATACAAGACCGTTTCTATTTTATTTTTTCGGAGGGCGGCCCTGAGGGCGGTCGATTTTCAGAATATTCGACGTATTCTGTCATATTTGTGTTTATTTGAGAGAATAAATAAAATGTATTACCTATAGGTATACATGAGGTAACAACCTGAACAGAGTATTGTTTGGGTGTTACACCATTTTACTTTATTATTACCATAATCGACTAAAAAGATAAACTTGCTGTTATTCGGAACAAAAGGGTTGTTGAATGTGTCGGTCACAAATTTTGGTAAAACATGTAAACATTTTGGGAGGTTCTTGCCATCGGACATTTTCTATTTCATTCAGTATATAAACATTTGTACTGAACGTTCCTTGTACAAATATACTTATTTATATTCTGCCGGTCAAAAATAAAAGATGTCGGTCTCTTGTTGATAACATTTGGCATTTATAATAGGGTATTGTGAACAAGTCACGTCATACAATTTCATTTTTTTGATATTTGAAAATAAGTTACGTTAATAAAACACATTTCATACAATCTTAAGGGCCAATGTATTTGTGTATTTTGTTTTTACTTATTTTCGTTGGCAGATATTGGTAGAAAACAAAAACCCCGCCTAAAACCCACCATAGCAATATCCGGAGTCATTGCAAAATGTTCCTTAGCCGGAAAGCTGTCCCGAACAAAAGGACAAGCCACAGTGCAAGCTACAGTTTACTTATACGGTATACCTACTTATTCAATAGGCTTTCCACCAACAACTTATTTAAATGAGGCGGGTTAATTTACTACGTTCATATTTACTGCGTTTCTACAATGCGTAACAGTACTCATTTGTATATTATAATCTTATAGATCTGGGGCCGGTTCCACAAAGCATTTTCTGACTTAAGTCAAATACTAAATTTGATATTTTTGCGAGTTGCCTTAACTTAGTTTTAAAGTAATACCTGTACTTGTGACTTACTTACGTTATAATAATTATGCTAAAATATTAAATATTAAAATTCAAAACTGAGAAACGTGAGGGCCTTTAAACATTTTGACGTAAGTATAAAACTGCTTTGTGGAATCGGGCCCAGGGCTTAGTTTGCTTGTTGGGGTTTGTTTTGGACAGGTTAGGGCAAAGGTAACTTAAGTTACAGTAGTAGTATACCAATACCGAGAGATTTACCTGCATCAAAAATATTCACATAACATTGATGCTCTGGTTTATTATTAAACACATCATGTATGCTATAACTGCATGCTGGAATATGAGAGTTGTGACTAGCCTAAACGTTGTGGAAGTGAAAGTCAAATAACAGACATAACACTGTATGTGTTCACAACTGATCCTCGTCCAATAAAGTGCAAGTTATATAACATAGGTAAACAGGAATGTACGTTTGTCAATAATACGGGTTCGCATTTTATTGAATTGGGCGAATGTTTACAAAATCCATCTCCATTGGACCCTTAAGATAAGTACATTTGTATACAATTTATACTTGTTGACACGTGAATTCTTAACAATAGTTCTAATGTTTAGAATAACTGACAGCTGTACGTGTGGTCTTGTCACTATACGTGGTGATTCCTTCTCATAGACTAAAACTCTTTGTCATTTGTTTGACAACTATAACGGCCTGATAGCTAATAAAACTGCCCCAGTATATGTCATATAAAACTGTTTTACATTATTTATTTCTTTTGTCAAATATTGACGCTTAGTTTTGTTCACATATATACCCTTACACTTAGGCTACTTGTATCTACCTATCAGTCGTTTTTGTTAGTTTGCTTGAGCTTTAATGTCGTACATTGTTCTATATACCTACCAGTAACCCCAACGTTTCCCAAGGATAAATTTACGGTGTATTACAAGAAATTGAACAAATTATATAATACTGGTGAACGTTGTCATTTATTGCTAAAATATGATATCTAAGCTTTTACTTTCTTCATGGACCAGCAATTGGAACGTTACGTTATCGTCGTCTGGCAACGGGACATGTTGTATAGAAAAAGAAATGTCTGTGGATATACATTGGGTAAAAACAAATAAAATATTCTTCTAATATCCATTGGGTAAAAACAAATAAAATATACTGTAATTTCAGCAAAAAAATAATAAATAATTTAAATTAGAGTTATGTGAGTGAAATAACGTTTATGCACCGCGTTAAACCCTAATCTAGCAAATAACGAAACAAATTAACGCATGTTCGCCAGTTGTGCCACATAAAGGCGAACACATTCTGGACGCAATACGAAGTTAAAATTTTAGCGCAACTACCAATCTACATCGAAATCAAATGTATGGATTGTCAAGCTGCCAGCAATGCTCCAGATTCCTTATCAATATAAGAATCTAGAAGCCCGAATTTCTTTTCTGCTAGATACCCAGCCATCCCGAAAGGAAACTTGTAGAGGAGAAAACTCAGCCGGCAATAAGACCGCGTCTGAATGTAAAATATATTATAAAGATTTCCTTTCCAAAATTTGGTGCATGGGACCAGGCGTTCCAAAATAAATGTCATGACATACTTCTTACCATGGAATGTTTTGACAGGGCCAACCAGTTCCAACGCGATGACTTAAAGGCCAAAGTCGTATGTTTCAAAAAATATTCTACCGTTTCTCTAATCTGACGCTTTTTGACTTTATTTAGTGTGTGAACTCCAATCAGACAAAATGGTTGCTAATCACGGGGTGAGTGTTTCTATAAAAGTGTATTCATTTTACACCAGTATTAAGGTTAAACATGACTCAAATTCATTAGTCATTCTCTCTTTAAGTACCCAAGACGGCTGTTCGAACTTATAACAGATGTGATTTAGCTTAGACCGGGCGCAAAATACATAAGACTAGTTTAATCACATCGAAACTCACATAATGCAATAGTTTAAGCCATTCCCTTGTAACCTGAAACACGACCACACGTCATATTTAAGCTCAGAACATTTTAGGTTTTATCAGGTAAACAGCGACAAAATCCAGTTATAGCTTAAATTGGAATCAAATAACCAAGGTATAGTCATACTCTGAAATTGCCAGACCTAACCGTTACCCGTTTAAAAACAATTACAGAAACTGCCTTTTAGCTAGTTGCCACTATTATTTCGTAACTGTGGTGATGTCGGCTATGGCAAAAGGTTTCCATGTGCAATTGTAAATTTTATTGGAAATTATTAAAATGTGAACTTCAATCACAGACAAGATTACAATTGTGTTATTTAAACAACGTTTCACGGGATAAGCTAAAGGAACTCTCGTAGCATGCCATTTTGTTCATAATGAGTTTTACAAACTTATTCTAAAATACCGACAGTGCCACACAGACCTTGACCTTGAACCGACCTACATGAGAGCTAATCCTGACATTAATACAATCGATACTCGTTACTCTTGATTGCAAACAAAACATCTAAGTCCAACAGTTACAAATAAATGCCCAGGAAATTATTTCTCAAAATAAATCGTTGAATATTTACACTGAATTGTAAAGTCACAGGTTTGCTAAAATGCTATTGACTGTGGTGTGTAACTGTAACCATGAGATCAAGCTACATTGAACACAAATACTACTGTAAATCATAATACTTATTACTTTTCGCACTTTTGTCTTTTAGTTTCATTTTTTATATCATTTTTATTTCGACTGAGAACCTCGCATGCAGCAGAACCATACGATTCAATGTAAAGCACTGAAAACTGGTCTGAAAAAAATATCCAGACAATTCGGCCAGAAGGGTTGTAGTGTGTTAATTCAAAGTCAGCGTGACACAGAAAATAAAGCCTCGTTTGTCTTCATAGGCTGTCCAGACACACACTATTTCTGTATCTGTGGGGTCGTCTGACAACATGTGGGTTGTTAAACAAACGGCCGCACTGACGAATTGGCTATTCAAGACAGACTCTAATATCCAAGGTCACTTTGACCAAATATAAATCAGTTCAAGGGCGTTTGAATCAGAACTCTTAGTCAATCAATGATAATAATTTCTTACGAAAACATATTTTCAAGTCTCTATTTTCGCTGTAAGTAACGCTGATGCGAGAACGGCCTCCTAGTTTAGCATTTTTAACACACCGTACAACAAACAATTGGACAACTTTTGTTATGCGATCATTCCTTTTTCTCATTAGCTTCATGTTGATACCCCAACTGTTTAGTGGAAAGGTTTACGGTATCGAAGGCTTACACAAGAAAGCTCACATGGCAGTACATTTAACTCTAATCTACGTGTGAAGACTACACGAACAGTCGGCATCATGAAAAACACACTGTTTTGGCGCATAGATGCATAGATGTTTTCTTCTCATCAGTTGAAAATAACAACGTGAGTGTATTAAGTTTACAACCGTAATTCATGTGTAACAAACCTACCTGAAGAGATTTTTAGAAAAACTAAACAAAAAATAAAATGAATTTGAACGCATGGTATAATGTGAAATTTGGAAAGAAACTATGATCAAAATTACATGTCTCTGATAAATTGCCGACCTAGGTCCCTTTCCAGGGTCGTTTGTATATACATATGGCTCTAATGGAACCCGTTAACCCGAAGAAGGGACCGTATCCAACCTCCATTCGTGCTCACATCGTCTTGTGTAGACTTTCAAGACGAAGGTTGGATACAGTTAGCTCTATGAACGCAAGTGCGAGACTGGAAGCTGCTTCCAGAATTCTGCAGTTTTACAGAAGTAGAGTAATATCAAAAACAAAAAGTTATCCTTCTTACTAAATTACAATAAAGCATTCCACATGGTTGGTGTATAACTGTTTATTTGGGGCAGTAGTTAGGGGAGACCGGGGCTAGTTCGACCCTGGGGCAAGTACAACCATCGGCGATATTTCTGGTCTTTGAGAAGGTTTCG
>JAVFBX010224747.1:0-11156 GCA_034783855.1 Mopalia kennerleyi | reverse complement strand
ACACCCCCCCCCCCCCCCCCCCACCCCCCGACTATCACCATTCCACACTATATGTATGTTGCTCAACACTATTGTTACAAGTTTTCTTTGAAATTCTCTTTGAGACGCGTCTTACACACCCACGACTTTCCCCTTAACGGATGAAAACATTGCAGAGAAATCATTGTATCCAGCGAGACAATCTCGCATCCATTGTCTTCTTTGTCTCCATTATTTAATAGGAGTTCCGTGTATCATTGAAGTCGTTTCTGTGTGTTTTCCAACGTATTCTTTAAAGGCGAATCATCAGAAAGGCTCCATTATTCCACAAAATTACCGTACCTGAAGTAATTCGTGGTAAACTTAGTGGTGGTTGTATTTGGGATTTGGTGTTTCCAGTCCATACAATATGACTGACTAACTTCACTAGAGGACCAATGTCATAACTTGTTTATCGTTCCTCAGAGTTGTGAATGTGGTCTTTTATGCTAAACGTCTCGTTCGTTCGTTTGTTTGGATGGTGCATACAGCCTCACCGGAATATTCGCGCCATAACATATTGTCAATTGTTATGTCGTTACTTTAATGTATTGCTATTCAAACAGTAAATGTCTAGTATGTTTTTTTAGTTTGCAAAATGTAATTTGCAATTTCCTGAAATACTTTGCGCATATTCTTCTCTGGGTGAAGCAGTTTCCCCAGTGCAGGCTGGTACACTCCCACGTGTTGTAAGTTGGTAATCATTAGCTGTTAAACGTCTCAGTGGAAATCACACTTTTTACGTCACAAAGTTAACGTAAATTGGGACGACCAGCCTCATTGTTAGATGATACATGAATCACAACAATAACATGAACTAGTTTTTACCAGATTGACGTGTAAGATTTGTGTATGAGTGAAATCATAAAAACTTAAAACCAACTGGGATTAAAATGCAACGTTTTGATTGGCTGGTTACTTATAATGTGTATCGCATATCTGTCGCGTTTGGCCGCCTATACAAACCAGCCAGTATATTTATCTTTCTTTGTCTCTAAATCTTACACAGTTAATTAAAACAAAGATCACAACATTTGTCATAAGTTGTTAGCCCGGTTCAGCGAAACTGTTTCTCGGGCAGGCCGTATTTTAAATGGTTTCGTTTCGTAGCTCAACCGTCGTATTTCTGTTGACTGTATATACAATTCAACGAGATACGTATTAATTCGCATCTTGGTTAAGCGAAACTTTTTCTCGGGCAGGCCTTATTTTAAATGGTTTCGTTTCGCATCCCCAACGTCGTATTTCTGTTGACGGTTTAAACAATTCAACGAAATACGTATTAATTCGCATCTAGGTTCAGCGAAACTGTTTCTCGGGCAGGCCTTATTTCAAATGGTTTCGTTTCGCATCCCCAACGTCGTATTTATGTTGACTGTTTAAACAATTCAACGAAATACGCATTAATTCGCATCTAAGTTTAGCGAAACTGTTTCTCGGGCAGGCCTTATTTCAAATGGTTTCGTTTCGTAGCCCAAACGTCGTATTTATGTTGACTGTATATACAATTCAACGACATACGTATTAATTCGCATCTAGGTTCAGCGAAACTGTTTCTCGCCTTTCGATATCTACCAATTGATAGGTGTACTCATCTGTGGGCTATAATGATTCGATATGGCCCTGTGGTTAACCAATCATATTGAAGATATTGAAGATGAACCATGCATGTAGGATATCAATAAGGATATAAGCGTCGATAAGAGCATCGCAAACAAAGCTATACGGAGCAAAACGAGAGCATGTATATATACAGATACCGACATAAGCTTCGCTACGTCAAGTGTGTCTATATGATAAAAACAGATTTTATTGTTTACCTGTCGAAGTGGAGAGAGTAATTACGCCTGAAATAGACCTTTTTGTGTTTCGACGGTAGAATTGCCAGGTAAATTCAAATTGCGTTTATATTTAGAACCGTCCTTGACTTTGAAGTGGTTGCGATATATTCCACAGGACAACTCCCACTCGACATTCCACCAAAAGATTTGAAAGACATTTATCAGCCTTTGAGGGAACGAAAAGCACCCGACGGAAAAAGAAATCTCTTAGCTTGCCAAGAATGGGATTAAAATATGTTCCGCAAAATCAATCAACCAAATATGCACTCAGATTATTTTTTCATCCTCATAAAAGTACCAAAGATCGTAGAGTTTTTACTTTCGTCATTGAGGCTTGTGTCATGGCATCGGATGGTATAAGCGAGATCTGGGATGGTACCTCCCGTTGCCCTTGGACTTTCCGAGCAATTGTGATTGTCCTGTTTTTGACCTGCCTGGTCATTTTTGCTGCCAGTGCGTCGAGGGTGGTTTCCTTCACCCATAGGGCTGGCACGGCGTCATGTGAGTGAATTAACCTTAAGTACGACGATAAACCCCAATCAAGAACAAACAAGCATCAACCACTTGTGCCATTCTTTCCAACGTTAACGTCACAAAATGTCCAATATTGTTTTCGTATAGTTTTAAATATATAAAACGGTGTAACCGATGGTATATTCAACCAGTACCAAATTGTCCTCTTTGGTTCAAAATACCGTCTACTTTTTAGGTAACACGTCAATGACATGGCAATATACACTTGTATTAATTAATAACTGTAGTATGATATGAGATGTGTAGGAATTAAGTTCTAGGAATCTGGTGTCATCTTTTTAACAGATATAGATATCCGCAGCTCTTCAAATCAAGTCCCCTATCGCGTAGGTCAGTATGGTTCAACATATGAGATCTCCCCAAAACAACAGCAACAAAAAAAGTGGGGAAAAATAAAAAGAACAAAACAACAACAAACAAACAAACAACAAAACCAAACGAACAACAACGAGTCCCTGTACCTCCTGCTCTAGTAAAATAAGAGGAAAATCAGATAGCACAAACGACACTTTATGCATGTAGGCCTATTGTTGAAGCTACTGAAATATTACTTAAAACACCTAAATAACACACCTAGAGCAAATGTTTAACCCACAAGACTCATCTCGATTTCAGCTGAGGAGCTATAATGTGGTTACAGTCGCTGTAAAGAAATGACAGTTGTTTATTTATATATAACGTTGAGAGAAACATAAAACCTCATTATTCATCTCAACACAAGTCGTTACCGTCGCTGATGAAAAATCTCCGTGCTTAGTAATTACTCTTTAGGCATGTGCTTAACGCAAAACAAGCAAATACATTTCTTATTGAATACTACTAACTGTCGTTTAGATATCATTATGGCGTGTAGGCCTATTGTTTGTGAAATGATTTGTACCACGTGGCGTTCGTCTGTTGCTTTGTTTGTTTGTTTGATTGGGGTTTCCCGTCGCAATCAAGGGTACTTCACTTATTTGACGACGGTTTGTCCACCTCACACTGTTCCTTGCCTAATTACGGTAGAAAACCGAGAGGAAACCTAAATAAAAATCACCCCCGCGATTGCCGGAGCCACATCGGGAGACTCATTCATACACCCGAGGGTCGACAGGCGGACACGATCCTGTGAACGGCACATCGAAGTAGGCTTTAGTAAGCACACTCGCTAACCACTAAGCAACTTCTGCGGGACGTTTGTCAGTTGGAATTGTCCCACGGCCCACGGGACATTTCAACAAAGATAATGCAACAACCCAGTATTCAAAATAAAAGAAGAAAGATTTAATTTTATTTACAAAATTTGAGCACACACTGTGTATCGTGTACAACCATTTTCTCAAATAGAGAAGAACCTACCATTGGGAAATAACCCGCCATACTTCCAGACATATTATCCATGGATCGAAACTGGCCGAAGGTTTGCACTTGCATAAAAATATGTCTACAAATAGGATACTTTATTCATCAGTCCGGACTCAAGACCAAATTTCGAAAAATTATTTTGGCTAAACATGGCTAGTCACGTCTGTATCTTTTGATCTAGGTCTCACTGAATCGTAACATGATTTCAAGTTCCTTCCGGGAAAATTTACGATCGAGATGCAACTGTTGTCATAGCAACTGACGTAAACAAGACCGTATCTCTAGGTCACTCAACCATTGTTCATCATTTCATCGCACATCTCATTCCACTTGGAGAAAGTTGTAAAATTTTAAAAAATCTAGAGCAAAATCCTCGTAGTGTAAGCAGTTAGATTTAAAAAAGAGGATATTCCGATGATTTAGTCGTCGCTTCCTGTAGACAATTTATCTGACTGCGCAGATCCATCTTAGCCAATATATTGGCGCATAAAAATGCTGAAGTTCCGGTAACGACTCTACTTCGCCCTCCTGTCAAATGTTCCAAAAGTTCCCGCGGACTCTGTTATAATGGAGCTTTGGACGGTGGACAGGTTTGAAATTTTCTCAGTAAATGGACAGATTTTTGTCGGCTGAACGCTGTGAATTAACAAAGGTGATTGTGAGGCTGACACGAGTCGTGATGAAATGGCCGACTCCGAATCAATGTCCAAGTTTCGTGACGTGCGCCTTTTCTTACAAAAGCTCACATAGAAAATAACGAATAACCCCACAGATAGGAGAATTACCGCACATAGACCGGAAACCAAATACACAGTGGAGGAGAGAATCACGTCTTCCGGTTGCTCTGGAACTGGCGCTTCCTGTGAAAAAGGAAACAATATGTAAATATAAAAAAATAACAAAAAAGAAAGACCGATTTTGTATTTCTTGAAAGAAGCAATATTTATGAAATATACTTCGGCTCATTCTATAATATAATGGATTCTACTTCCTTCGTCGAGACATTGACTCTAAGATCCACCCTAGCCATCTTGTTTTGCACTTCTTTTATTTGCTGATCTGCGGCATACGTCGCCCCAAATATTGGCAGAAATAAATGCGCGATGGCGTGACATAGTTACGAGAATAGTCCTAGTCTCGTCCATTATTGAAACTCTCGCGAGAATACGATTGACTTCGTCTGTGGTTAGTTTGATCAGGAACTACATGCCTCAAAGCTAGGTTACCTTGACAATGACTGTTAGACGAATTAATCGAGTTCGCGTGATTATAGAATAAATAGACGACTGTATTGTTTGGTTGACTCTCTAACACTATTTTAACTAAATGACTGGAAAATCGACGGATTGATTGATGGCTACAGCGTTTAAACGGACCAAACTGTGTAATCGCTCTGCATCAGAATTCGATGTGGAGCTCAAACGTTTAATTTATCAGATTTACGGTTTATTATAGGTTAAACAACCTCATTGAATCAATTATGTGTCTTTTTATGTAGTAAACATACCCATTTTGTTGGAAAAGAATTGAAGTTTTCGGCCTTTCTGCTAAAATGTCAAGACGACATTCACGATATTTTTTTGAAAACAGATACTTGAACCGTATTTCCGCGTTTTTACCAAGGCTTATATGCGCGTCTAGATGCGTCTGGCGTATAAAATGTGTTTGAAAGTTCAGTATATCAAATATAATTGGGCAGTATTAATTGAACATGTTATCGCCGGTAAGTGTAAAAACTTAAATTACACAGTTACGTGCACTTTTACTATGTATCTGTAACAGTCTATCGTATCATGTAACCTTATTTAGAGACACAAACTCTGCAGCTAGACCGTTATGAACACCAGGCTCCATCGGTTAGATCCCGTGAAGCGTTATGGTTAAATAATATGACTGGGTTATCCTAATGGCGGGCGTATACGTGTGGGCGGATATAGTGAAGAGTGCATTATAATGAATTAATCAGCCATCTATCTCGGTTAATAAACAGTTCTTTGTCTCAAATCAGAGACTACTGGGCCTTATATTTGTTTTATAGCCCGCTCTGGTGTATGTCTCCGATATCAAATCACATCAAAAAGTATTTAAAAACGGGATTTACTATGGGAACGTGATTCCACAAACAGATGCGATGGAACGCCAAATGGGTTTCGGTACAAAAGATCATGTTTGGCTTCTATTTTGGGAGACATAGCTATTTATCAATAGAAGTGAAGAGATTTATAGATAGAATATATTTCCAGAACAATTACGGTTATTAAGATATTCGGCGTGTGCCGTCTAATATTACTCCATCAAAGAAATTTTGTTTGGATTAATACAAGCGGAATTACAATGGACTCGGGCAATCAATATCTATGTTTGCGTATAAATAAACTGGACCTGCCGAATAATCTTATTTCCATTGGATTGTACTACCATATATTGGGAGGCCATGCATACAGCAAACTATATATATAATGGCTCCTACTTATTGTACATATTTACAGAGATTAATCTCATTGACAAAGAAATGCCGACTATTTAATGTCGACTTAATTTTTTTTTTTATAAATACACAGATACCAGTTTCAGAACAGTTCGCATACACAGCTCGAGCCATTTTGTGTCAAAAGAGAAGGCAATAATAATGCACATGGTTAAAAAAATATGTGAGAAATATTTAGCACACACGGATAGTCAGTCTCCGGTGTACGATGAGTGACGCATTTAGACTTGGTGAGGCCGTAAATTTTATATAGAGCCCTGGGGCCCATTTTGGGGTATTTTTCGTCCCAATCTGGAATCTTCCAGAGGCCCCTTGCTGATCGTCAGGCGGATGAAGCCGCTTAACTGTAGCTTGTTTAAAAGCTTGTACATAAATCCGCACTGTTTCCGTTAAATAAAGCGAACGCCCAGAGTGTGTAATAGAATAAATATATGTCTAAATTAATCACGATTGTCAAGAGTTATCTTTGTGGCCAAGGTTTTAGACATTTTATGGACACAAATTTGATATTCATGGAGAAGGTGATTGGCAAACCGAATGCATGCCGGGTAAATACATTATACGTTTCTTTTACCTGTTTCAAATTTGAACTCCAATTGATACTATACTCGACATGCCCGAATCCAAAATTTCCGAAAAATAAATCAAATTGGCAGGAGGATGTCGATACAGCTATATCAAATGGACGACATCAAATAGTGCTTTTTGTGTCCTCGATTGAATTGCATAGCTATGTATCTATACCAAATAATGAAACATCACCTTCTATTTAAAGCGATGCTCCGGGCTGCTATAACCCATATATCCATTGAAAGGTTACCGTTAAATATACTTAAATATGATATCGACTTATGATTTCTTCATCTTATAAAATCACCTGAGGGTTACACGTATATACCTACCTACGACCACTGGTAGCTGTCATTTTGGGCGTGGCCCTTTAGTGGGACAAGAAAGATATTTGACTGGGGCCGGTTGTTCAAAGCTCCGTTAGCCTAACAGCCTGTTAGATGACGTTGCGTCATAAAGAAATGGACGTCACGTCATAATAGAAATTCATTGTTACGCAACGTCGTGTAACTGGTCGTTAACTTAACTGAGCTTTGAGCAACAGGCCCCAGCAGGTCATTATTTGTGGTGCTTTTCTGTTTCGTGTTTATAGTAGCAAGACATGACCGCGTGGATGAATTTGAGAAGTTTTCAATCATAAAATGTATATAGCTCTATTAGAAAATTAGAGAGCATAATTCAACACAAGAAATGATGCCCGGTTTACCTATATGCATTTTATTTCAGAGAGGAGTACGCTTTAATAGATTTTTCCTGTTGTATATGGTTATGGTGACAAACGCACCAAACACGGGACCATGCAAATGCTTATTTCCGTATTTCATAAAAAAGTTTAAATTTGCGGGAGGTTGAAGGATGAAGCTTCCGGTTGTCCCGATGCATTCTGGACCAAGAGGCAACACAAAGCCTATCAGTTATAACGTCATTGATAGAAAGGACAAAAGCAAAACCAGACAAAAAATAAAACAACAGAAAGAAAAAAAAACAAAGAAAGAAACAAACAAAGATGTTTTCACTAATGAATGATTAGGGGACATTCGGCTGCCATAAGTCACATTCCTTCTGCTTGACTTAATTCCTGGAACCTTCTCCGTTTGTGCTAGAACTAGAAAGAATGCAGGAGGAAACCGGATGTGGAATGAATAACGTGGATTATGGCCGATCACATGATGTGAATTACAGGCACTATTTTGTATATTAAACAAGCTTATTATTATGCCATTCATAAGATGATTAGAAATCGGCTTCATAGTCACAATTCTTATCTAAGTTCGTGGAATGATACCATGAACATACCTGGGTCACGTGAGTGAAGAGGTTAAGTCCAGGTGGGAATGTAATGACGCCGCTCTCTTCTGAATCTACACCACTACCTGGAGAGAAAGTATATATGATTAAACATACCCTTTATAAGTAACCACTTGTTATCTATCACTACGTAGTGATACAGGTAGAACCACCGACCAGTGCCAGACCAAATCGCTAATAGAGCCACCGACCAGATCAGATTGCTGATAGAACCACCGACCAGTGTCAGGTCAGATCGCTAATAGAGCCACCGACCAGTGTCAGGTCAGATCGCTAATAGAGCCACCGACCAGTGTCAGGTAAGATCGCTAATAGAGCCACCGACCAGTGTCAGGCCAGATTGCTGATAAAGCCACCGACCAGTGTCAGGTAAGATCGCTAATAGAGCCACCGACCAGTGTCAGGTCGGATCGCTAATAGAGCCACCGACCAGTGTCAGGTCGGATCGCTAATAGAGCCACCGACCAGTGTCAGGTCAGATTGCTGATAGAGCCACGGACCAGTGTCAGGTCAGATTGCTGATAGAGCCACGGACCAGTGTCAGGTCAGATTGCTGATAGAGCCACCGACCAGTGTCAGGTCGGATCGCTAATAGAGCCACCGACCAGTGTCAGGTCAGATTGCTGATAGAACCACCGACCATTGTCAGGTCAGATTGCTGATAGAACCACCGACCAGTGTCAGGTCTTATTGCTGATAGAGCCATCGACCAGTGTCAGGTCAGATCGCTAATAGAGCCACCGACAAGTGTCAGGCCAGATTGCTGAAAGAGCCACTGACCAGTGTCATGTCAGATCGCTGATAGAGCCACGGACCAGTGTCAGGTCAGATTGCTGATAGAGCCACCGACCAGTTTCAGGTCAGATTGCTGATAAAGCCACGGACCAGTGTCATGTCAGATTGATGATAGAGCCACTGACCCGTGTTAGGTCACATTGCTGATAGAGCCACGGACCAGTGTCCGGTCAGATTGCTGATAGAGCCACCGACCAGTGTAAGGGCAGATTACACAGACAAGAGGCACCGACCAGTGTCCGGCCAGATTGCTGCAAGTGGCTTGTCTTTGTTTGATTGTGGTTAACCGACAATTTATATAAAGGAATATCGAATGTTAGATGTGTTGTCTTATATACCCGTACCAAAGCCAATAGCCAGTCGATTTTGTTGTTCTACCCTAAGGGGAATTGTTCCTGAAACGCAACTTGATCCATGCGTCCATGGTGAGCAAATATTTGTGTGAGTTGATATAGCAGTGACAGGCCGGTTTTGGGAACAATATTTGTTTCCACATCATAGTTCACGAACGCTTCTTAATTGGGAAATCCGTAGAGCATGTTAAACAATTTGTTGCAATAATAGCAGGTCGGTGTTACATTGGCATCATTGTGTAGACAAAGTAAACAGTTTAAAGTTTCGCTTCTGTTAACTTCAAAGCCACTATCATCAATTCTTTGTTCGGCGTTTATGTAGGGATTTTCAAGTTTGGCTTTTGGTTTGTTTGCTTATTTAGTTATGGTTTTACCACCCACCAAAAGTTAGTTCAATCACTTGACGTCGTGTCAATCCAACGGATGAAGGCAACCACCCGACAACAGTAGCGGTCTAATTGTAGAATCGGTCCGTCACCTGTAAACAGCATATAAACATGCCATTGCCAAAGAAAATCACAGAGCAATAAAACAGTCAACTTTACTTTGCATTTCTGCTAATTAAGGGTCAAGATATGTTACCAAAACGCCCGAATAACAACACTATATCTCCACACAACGTTAACGAAGAGCTCAGTCGCCATGTTTTTTTCTGAGTTTGACGATATGTATGTGCCTATTTTTCTGAATTCATTCTTTTTTATCGATTCGGGGGATCGGACTTGGGGTTAGTTATCCTTTCACTGACAGTATTTTTTAGTTTTAGTTCTGTTTATTCATCGATCTTTTACACTCAAATATCGTTTTTTGAGAGTGACGGACCAATTCTACAACGGCTCCACAGTAGCAACAAACCGTGACAAGAGAGGCCAATCACAATACTCATAAGTATGAGTGATAAAATTAATTTTTTCAAACAAAGATTTCATAAAATCAGAGTAGGTATAATGATTTCTGAGATTAACCAGGTGTTTGCACACTTCACATCACACTTTGTACAGGTGTGGTCGTAAAACGATGATCTAAATTATTATTTTTTTAAAATCACAATGATCACTGCTCCGTGTTGGTTGAGCTTGTATGAACTCAGAACGTGCAACGTTTTATCACATTACACTCATGTGTCTACTCAGTGATGTTCCTGCTCTTCTCTTCTCTTCAGAGTTTCAAGGATACCTATGCCTTGCCACACGCACTGCACTGGCGTGGCATGACAATCTTAAAAAAAACAGCGAGTGTGAATATGGAGAGCCGTGTTAGTCTATCATACAGTAGAGAAAGTCAACTAAGCACATTTGAATCTAACCTGTTGTGTTAACGACAAAACACAGTATCTTAACTCGTAGAACTCATATACATCCGGAGAAAACGGAATTAAGATGGCCAGGAGATATGCACGAGGCTAGATTCGAATATATATATTTCGATAGTAAAATCTTAAGAAAAAGTCTAATTAGCTTTTTGATAGTAAAATCTTAAGAAAAAGTAAAATTAGCAGTGAGAATTGTCAAGTCTGATAATGATTACTGTCTACTTCTTGTCGTAAATCTTATCTCTGTCAACTCATCCAGTAATTGAATAATCGTGACGAAATAGTAATAGACGTCCAGGCTTTGGTTCACTGCAAGTCAACTTATCCAGGTCCTTTGGTGGTTTGTACCTGGAGAAGCACGCAACTGAAGCACACACATGAAGAGCCACATACCTGAAGAAGCACACAGCCACATACCTGAAGAAGCACACATCGACATACCTGAAGAAGCACACATCGACATACCTGAAGAAGCACACATATGAAGAGCCACATACCTGAAGAAGCACACAGCCATATACCTGAATAAGCACACAACCACACACCTGAAGAAGCACACACATGAAGAGCCACATACATGAAGAAGCACACAG
>JAVFBX010224736.1:0-11157 GCA_034783855.1 Mopalia kennerleyi | reverse complement strand
ATTTTAATTTATGAACAAACTTTGTTACCACTTAAAATCGTAGCAATCTGAATTTATTGATAAAAGCTAATTTTGGGCACTAGTGCCTCTTTAAAGCGTAATTCGTTAAACTTCATTGAAATAACATGTTCTTGAATAATTTTTGTGTCTTTTAGAAAGTGAAGATTACCAGTGTTTTCGTATACCACTTTCGTAGAAGGCCACACTTTCGTAGAAGGCCATCTAGCCTTTTACTAGTAGAAGGCCGGGTGGCTGAGTGGTCTAGGTGACCGGCATTTACTGCTGGCGATTCGGTGCCTAACTCTGAGGGTCTTGGGTTATATTACCGGACGGGTTTCAAACTGAACAATTGTCTGAACTAGAATCTATTCAAACTAACAAAGTGTTATCCTAAAATAACGAAAATACTGATAACATGTTCTTGTATAAAACTAATCACTTCAAGCAACCACATTTTTTGCGTTCTATTTTTAGTCTGAAACATATTTAAACTGATCAGGACGATGTAACTATAATACTGATTATTCATTAACGTGATAGTGATTGAGGGACATCTCAATAAGTATTTGATTAACCATGTCAGGTAGATGTAATTTACCACTGTCAATAGACCATGTCCTGACGTGTACTGCAGGTGGAATATACAGGTGTGTTGTATACACAGCGTTAATCCCGACTTGTCAGCTTTACTCAAACACTAGAATTGCCAGCCTGCTTTTCACGAAGAGACAATGTAACAAATTAGTAAGCTTTCAGCGGTAATCTCGTATGATAGGGCCACTCAGCATTCCAGTGTCTACCAGCGACCCCCGCAGTCTTCCTTCAAGTCCAACACATAGCCTGTAGTAATACTGACTTTCACTCTGCCCAGACAGTAGTCGCTCGGGCAAGTCCATTTCACCGAAGGGTCACTCAACAGTGAGTAGCCAAGCCCACCTCTCCAAACTTTTTGTTTACACTGAAGGTTAATGCCTGTGCATATTGTTGGATTGACTGACACTTAGCTACAGGGTGAAATCTACCAGCAATGGATAAGCAAACGTCATTGTGAGCGTTAGACTTGTGATGTCAGTTCATGTACGTTCACGGTTATATATCACATTGAACTCGCCCACTGGACTGAGCGCTAAACTCAAACTGAGGTAGGATTGTTCGACTTTGCCAGGACGTCAAGCTGTACTGTGTTGACAGTGTTATAACAATTTTTCAATTCTGTTCCGTGTGCTAAGGCAGAGATATGCATGGAGCATGTGTGTTGTGTGTGTATATACGTGATCTGCGAACGGACCTGTGATATGTAGGAGCATTGTGTACAGACATTCAGTAATCGTGGCTATAACAGATGACCATGGTGCATCAAAACAGACAAAGAGAGAGCCTCTCCAGGCGAAAGCTCGAGTTCGCTCAAGTAAGTTCTTCTTTCAATAGAAAGACATTTTATTTGGATCTAAGGAAGCCAATACTAAAGGAAAAGGTCATTAAATGTGTACGTCATTTGGGAGGTACTATAGAAGACTTTTTATCGAAAGAGGTAGATTTGTTTATAACCGATCGCCCAGTTTCAGTCAGTGAGCAAAGGGGGACAACTCTGAAGAATGACTCCTCGGAGAATTCCACAAGTCCACATTGTATACCACTACCATCAGCTGATTTACCTCTGTCAACTAAATCAACCAACTCTTCCTCGTTGTTTGTATCTTGTCCCAGTAAGCCGCTAACTAGAACACAAACTTTATTGCTTAAAGCTCAACAGACTTATGTTAGAAACCAAAGTCAATCATATAGTGAATTCCCTTCAAATTCAACAACTATCCAGAATGCACTTTCACTGGGAATTCAGGTTATGTCAGCGGTGTCATTTCTTAAATCGTATCAAGATGATGCGCGGAGATTACGGGGTGATAGATCCTTCAACCACCATGGTAATATGGAGATAGCTAGCCCAGCCCAGAAAACAAACTGTAATCCCAGACCGGACTTCAAAGAAAATCAGCCATGTGTGAAAGTTGAGGATTGTTCAAGGAAATATAAACCTTTGCTAAAGACATTCGATCGTTTACCGGAGATCTCTTACGAATTAAATTTAAACAGTAGAACATCTAACAGTAAAAAAAGACAGAAAACCACGCCAAGAACTGTGTCTGTCTCAGCAACTCCAAATGTGGGAAATCGATCAGTCCCACGCCCATCTACTGTAAAGGGACCAAAGCACACACTAAAGGGAGGTTACTGTGAGAGTTGTGATCACTGGTTTAATGGTAGAGTTAAAGAGCATCTGATCGGTTCGAGGCATCAACAATTTGCTAAAAATAACGACAACTATAAAACATTGGATGCAGTGATTTCTAAACTACCAGGGATTAATGCATTTGTGTCTCATGTTGAAAACAAGAGAGAGCAACTATGTCCAAAAAGCGATGACATTGAAATGCTAGACTCTGTTGATATAAAGGAGTTGTCTGTTCAAACTGACAGCATTCTTGATACCAGAAACATATCTAACTTGGGCAAGAATTTTTATCGGATTAATCCTGTAACTGCTGATGTAGCTGAGAAACCCCAGCAAGCTATGGAAACAAATAGCAAGCAGAGTGTACAACCGAGAAATTTACAGATTTTATTAGAAAAATGTTCGCTTATAGAGAGTAAGGATTCCCAGAATTTTGTTCTTTCTAAACCACTGGAATGTGCAGAGAAACCGTCCACTCCCCCAGATGACGTTGATGGGGATATTCTCAATATGGCCAACTCAGTCAACCTAAATATAGCTAGCTTTGATGAGGCTGACCAGTTTGACAAAGTGAATTTGCAACCACCTGACTTAGAACCAATATACTCCAGTAACTTTCTGCCATCCTTTATTTCGGGATCTATGCCAGTCTTAAAACCTAGTGTTAATACCGTTATTCACATGGACACTCAAAAGACAGACAATACCCCCAAGAAAAGATCTCCCAGGAAAAAATTAATATTTGGTGAGTCAGACGACAAATCGTGTGAAAATATTTTTAATACTGAAATACCTCAAGCGTTTTCCTTTGGTCGCATCGAGTCTGTAATTATTCCGTCTAAACGTCCACTACCCTTTCCTCAAATACCAGTCTGTGAACATAAAACGGAAAATAACCACCAAAAACGAAAACGGCAACGATCCCGTGATAGGCAAGTGTCCCAAGGTGTTTATTTTGCCACAAAAACCAGTGAAATGAAACTTAAATTGTGTCGTGTATCCGACAAGGCACCGGCACCAGGCTACAACAAAGACTTAAAAAGTTACTGGAAAGTTCGGAAATCCGGCGACTGTAAATTGGTTTTTAGTCCTAAATATTCCCGCAAATCTATTCACAGAGACAGATTCTGTCGGCGGATAGATACTTGTGAACAGGAGAATGAACATCCGTCTGATGAACCCACAGGTAAACGTATCAAAGTGGACAGCTAAACCTAAGCATGATGTCGTTATATATTTATTTGTGTTTTGTGCCAACCTTTTATACCGCACCTGAGTAAAACATTCTACTCTGATAATCTATATTTTATATTTCAGAAAATTATTTATGCTTTCTATTTTAAAGATTATCAGACATTTATACGATTGTTTATACATGGTGATTATTAATAATAATGTCATTTGAAATTAGCCGCAGCGCTCTTGGATGAAGCTCCGTGTTGCCCTGATGCTCATACAGCTAAAGGGAAACAACAAGCCTATCTAAGGATGCGTCTTGCACGGTAAACTTATACTTTGTCTTATTGGACCATGCATTATCGCCTTGTTCCAAAGGGGAATGCATTCGCCCCGTGGACAGATACGCCACCAGTATGAGTGAAATACACTTTAAAGGAGAAGAAAACAAAAAGATTAAGCCTGTATATATAGTCTGTAATCCGCTTAGAGAAATGATTTTCACAGATTGTGGTTAGCTGTTATTTTCCTTTTTTCATGTTGGAGCCGATTTAGAAACTGACTCGGTATCTCAAGTATGGTGGACATTCCATGCCATATCATTTATGTATCTAAAGCATTTAGTTCTATTCAATACATATTCACAATAATCGACATCAAAACAGTTCGTCTCTTCATTAATGGACACAGAAAATAACCGTGAAGTGATTTTTATGAATAATGTATTAATGATAGCGAATGTTCAGAGATATAACATATAAGCGATAAGGCATAATCAGTTCACCATACAGGAGTCCGTTGGCGTTATATAATCAGCTCTAATGCAATTATCATGGCTATCTAAACAATCCGAATATCATATTCCATAATCTCTCTTTACAGGTATTATATACATCCTCATTCTTTTCTTTTATTGCCCTTTAAGTGTAAGGTAAGGCTTAATCAGACCAAAAAACATCAGCTATCCGCCAACTCTATATACCTGATTTCATGTTCTGGTTTGCAATATGATTAATACGCATTGATTGTTTACCATCTATATGGAGAAAATATCAACGAATTAATTACAATGTGAGGGATTGTGTATTCGATTTGTATCAGTCCTTGATATTATGGTTAGAATTTCATGTAATTTTCCTACCATGTTTTACTCAATGTGTTCTGTTAATAAACTAAATTGGGTTTCCATGTTTATTAAAACGTTACAAAGATACTATATATCCGCACAATAAGCCTTTCACTGTTATACTTTAAATTATTATTTTTGTTCAGTTTGTAAATGTTTCAATTTTTTATGTCCATGCCATGAAACCAATTCTAGTCATTTTTTGGAATTACATGTTTTTATTTACACATCCAATGGGCGTCTGTGATAACTGTAGTGAAATGATTCCGAATCTTTCTGAAACCAATATATATATATATATATATACATGTAGTAGTACATAAAAGTAATGTAAACTATTTTTGCATGAATGATATATATAATATGCTAGTAAGAACATTTAATGGACTTACTTAGTTTCTACCTGGTTTGACCGCTTTTAAGAAAAACATTTTAATAAAATATTTACGTTTTACATTCATACATTTTTCCTTATTTTTGTAATTCCTCGCCTCTATACACACGATTGGATGGAGCTTCCTGTTGCCTTGGTCAACGTGAAGCTGATCTGTAGAGGCATCTGATGATCTGACAATGTAAATATGCACATTTTGTCTTATTGCAGTCCAATAAATAGGGGGATTATGAGGGAGCTTCATGTTGCTCTGGTGCTCTCGGGGATAAAGAGCAATAAAAAGCTAACCGGAGGTGGTTTGCTTCACCCATTGGGATGATTGGGCTTGCACGTCATGATATGAATGGGAAAACTTTGATTATGGAGTCTTTACAACAAATACACAAATTACAAGGAATGTACATTCTGCAATGTCGACTTGTTCATGAATTACCCGGAGGTACGGTTCTTATCGTATCCGACAACCCACGCCTCGTCCACAATTCGATAGCTACTTTCAAAACTGTATTATGGGAATTTGGCAGGACAGAAGATGTTACATTTATAAAAAGTTTGCAAAATTCTAAGAAGTTGAAAATTTCCATAAGAAACATCTATATTTTAATTGATAAAATTTCTTAGACGAACAGCTATTGGTAACTCCTGTGGTTATAGGCAGTGAGGTTTGAGAACTTATAATAATATCGCTGCTCAAGGGTATTTCACTTATATAACGGCGGTAAATGCTTCAGTTATTGTATGTCGATGTCATGATAAAAAGTTTCGCTGCTTCTTTATCAATTGCATAACCATGCAATACTATACTGGAATGAAATGATTTCGAATCATTTTTAAACCAATATACATATTGTAAAATTGTAAAACTATTTTTGCATGTATGACGTAGGCCTATATATAATATGCTAGTAAAAGCATTAAGGATACTGTAACAGTACCCCCTCCCTCCCCCATGAGCTAAATATTTGCAATTTTTTTTTTTTTGCATATTAAAAAAGTTGAGATAGTGATCTTCAGCCTAGAGCAAAACCGATTGATGAATAAATTATAATTAAAAGACCGTTACCAACAGCTGTGTTTTGACTACATTTTACTTGTTTTCTCTGCTTTCATTTCTCAGTGTACCGTACTTTGGAAAATGCCTAGTCCTCCGCTGTTATTATACCTACAGAACTGATTTTTTCACATTTCATCTCCACATATAAATAGATAAAGTTATAAGAAGTTGAAATTTCCCTATTTTGACAACTTTTTTTGTATTATTGCCCTTTAACACAATATTGCAAGACAAACAGGAAAAAACGTAATAACCACTTAGAGTATCCTTAAATTGACTTATTCAGTCTCTTACGGAGTGACCGCTTTAAATAAAATATTTTTATGAAACATTTTCGTTTTACATTTATACCCTTCCTCTTATTTGTCTAATGCCTGATCTATGTACATACGATGGGCGGAAGTTACCCGTTGCCATTGGGTGACGCGAAGCTGATCTGTAGAGGCATTTAACCGTGTAAATATGCACATTTTGTCTTATTGCAGGCCGGTTATGAGGTAGCTTTCTGTTGCTATGGGGTTCTCGGAGCTAAAAGAGGCAATACAATGCCGATCAGGGGTGGTTTGTTTCACCTATTGAACTTGCACGTCATCGTTTTAGTGAAATAATCTTTAGTATGGAGTTAAAACCCCCAAACTAATTACAATGAATTAAAATTATGAAATGTCGATTTGTTAATGAAATACAGTGAATTCGGTTCTTCAGCATGGGCTCACTTCTCAAATCGTATGGTGGACGGGAAAGATTACACTTGAATAGATTGTAAAATGCCCACAAGTTGAAAATTCTCGGAAGATATAAACGTCTATATGAAAGGTAAATAATTTCTGAGCCAAACAGCTTTTCATAGATTCTCTGGTTATAGACAGGTTGTTTTCTTGATTGATTTTTTTTTAACATTGTCGCTCCAGGGTATTTCACTTATATGACGGCGCTGTACCTCCCAAATACTGATTTCCACACGGAAATAATCCAACATACGGCCCTCCGGCTAAGGGCAGTTTGTTTGAAGAGTAGCAATGCTGTCTTTTCTTAGCACTGGATGAAAATTAATTTTCCAACATTTGGGAAACGCTTCACAGTGTCAATTATCGTTGGAATACACCGCCGTCATATAAGTAAAATGCCCTTAAAGGGAAAGACAGCTGTTTTTCGACCGTAACTTATTATTTTTAGTGCATATTTTCAACCATCTGTATTGCACTTGCAATCGGATTAGCATAGCCGTTAATTAGTTAATTCAAAAAGCTGAACTGACGTGATTGTTCCAAACACGGTAGTTATATCATCTAGTCGTGGCTGTCCCCTATTGCCTGCATTGGTGGATGCTTTCATATAAAGCCGAAAGTGAGGGCCCCGTCTCCAAGCGAAACAACAACAACAAACAACCGTTTGTACATATCGACCTGGTACCAAAAACCGGATTTTTTAACCCGCTTGCCATCTCAAAACATGCCAAACGTATGTTACTATTTTGGTGCTATTTTGATATTTAAAACAGATTAACCCTGCGCTTGGGTGGCCATGCTTGTGTATACGCCGTGTTGTTACAGACACCTTCGACTGCATCCATAAACAAACGGACACACCGGTGACCAAGCGTGTTTTCAAACAATGACGTCAGTCCCGCCTGTTAAATTAACTAATGAACGGCTATGGTTACTCGAATGCAAGTGCAATAAAGATGTTTTTCTTTGAAAATATGCAATAAAATTAATAAGTTTAGGTCGAAAAACAGTTGTATTTCCCTTTAAGCACGGCGTAAAACACCAATCAATGAACCTAACATCCGATGTCTTAATGCTTGTTCGAAATTTATTTTCTCTTCAGATGGTAACTCACATACTGTAGTTGGTGATGCCTTAGCTTTTGAAGATGGACCACGGTGTTATTACCTGTGCAGAAACCTACATTTTCCAACCCAGCTTGTATTTATGACGCGGGTCCGGTGGTTGAAAAAAGCTCCCTTGAGTTCTAGAAGGGAACCGGGGGTCTTTGTGTTTGTGATACCTTTTTATTGTTTCTATGATTGTCCTCATGTCCTGTTTGCGTCATATGACGGAAACAAGGAGAGTCCACTGTTTGAAGTGGAGTGTTATCTGGCATTTTGTCCACCACTACTATAGCAAGGGGGAAAGGGGGTGTTAGAAATGATACTCGGCGTATGTCTTTCCGTCCGTCCGTCACAAATAACTGTGAACACAGTAGCTTGAAAACAAATTCACCGATTAACTTCAAATTGTATGTATGTAGCTTCCTCCTGTTTAGACGATGGATGGTATTGCATTTGACCAAATTCCGTTAAACGAAATGGCCGTTGTCATATACTTTTAGCATGTTCATGTCTGTAGGTGTTTTGAACACGATAATAGATAATAAATTCACGGATAGACTTCAAAATTGGTATGTATCTTCCTCCTGTTGAGACGGCGGAAGGGATTACATTTCACCACATTCCGTAAAACAAAACGGCCGTTTTTACATAATTTTAGAATATCCATGCCTGTCGTGAACACAAGAAGTAGAGAATAAATTCACGGATTAACTCTAAACTTTGAAGATAGATGGGATCTTATTAAAGTTCCGTACAACAAGATTATTTTACAATATTCATTACTGTATATGTTGTGAACTCTGTAACAAATTAACTTGAACTTGAAATATAGTCTCTTCCTATTAAAACAACAGATGGCGACCATTCCTCAGGAACCTTCTTCTCCTTTGGTGGCCAATTGTTTGATGTGTGTTTTCCTTCCCTCTCTGGGCCCCCTCTCTCCAGGCATGCTTTTTGTCCGGTTCTCCCACCTCCGGCTGTGGGATTCTATGCACTACGTAAGTGGAGGTCAGTTTAGAGTGTAAGAAACTTCACAAATTTATAGTTGATTTGTATGTTTCTTAACTTAAACTTACCTCCATTTACGGTGATGGTCCCTCCCTCCTACCCCTCTTCTGAACCTGGACTGCTTTCAATCTTAGCAGGGTTGAAGAAAAAATAGATGGCTCTTGGCGGGATAAGCATCACGTGACGTGGCCTGCCGCTATGGGGCGAGAGGTCAAAAGTTTAGATCTTCAAAGACTATTGATTACCTAATGCACTACGTAAGTGGAGGTAAGCTTAAGTTTAGAAACATACAAATTAACTCGAAATTTGTGAATTTTGAAATGTCGAAATAATAAATTTTTGTGTGGTTTTCTCGGAATATGTTTTCCTTTTAAAATAATCATTCCAAATTCCCAACCATATTCAAATTAATCATTGGCCGCCTGCAATATGCCTGTTAAACATGAATGTTGTTGTTTCCTGAATTTGTAAAGTAACACCAGATTATGCTTTACATGCTTAATAGCGATTTATCCGTGTGTGTCTCCTTCAGCGGTTAGCGTGCCGACCTTCTTTGTCCCGGGTTTCCATCGTATATTTGCAAAGAACAGCAAAATGTCATGATATCAGTGAAAGTACGGCGAAAAACTACAACCAAACAAACAAACAAATCACATTCTAAACTTTGCATCCCCTCTACATGCCGCTGCAAACAACTCACGCCATTGCCTTTTTATTTATCAGTTATAAAATCCTTGTTTTCAAAAAATACATATATATTTTTTCGCATTCTTATCTCATGCTATTAATGTTATTCATTCACTCGATCTACAACATCAGTATAATTTTCCTAAATATTATTTTTATATTTCCAGCTGTTAAGTATTCTGCTGACGTACACACTGATTATTGTACAGCTGGACCCAGCGTCCCTCCAAAGGGGCGACCACTCTAACAGTACACTTTGAGCACGGATTGTCTCCCTTCCCTTTGCTGCAGGCGACAGGTTGACATGTGCTTCCTTACCTCTAAAAGCAGTAGATTTAATTATTAAAATTTTGTCTATTGATGGCAAAGATATGTAAAAGAATAAGCAAGTATGTTTAGACATCTTTGTATGACATCAGTCACACAGTATCGCCAGTTCGATCAAGTTACATGAGGCAAATGAGAGCATATAGTAACTCTACACTGATAGGACCACATCGGGTACAGCTTTGACGTGATACAGCTTTACAGTTATCTTTGTCGATTAATATTACGAATTACTTTGTTAAAATTATGTCATCTTTGTTCTCTTTTTTGTGATAAAAATCAATTATTTAGACTGTAAGTTTTAAGCCAACTACTTCGTTTAAATATTTTACCACATCATCAATTTGTCTATTGATTTAGTTAGTTACTCTCATTTACATGCTACTTGTCATTTTGTAACTAGCAGGTACCTTCTATGTAGTTTTACTGCATTTTGTAACTTATATTTATGATCTTGCTTTTTAATGAAGACTACAACTGTGGGATAAACACCCGGACTTCTTTATTAACTCGTGAGCTGAGGAATTACTAGTTCTATGTCCACTTTTATGAATTTTACAGTTAACCTATTGATAGGGATCTACGGGCTAACAAGTTACATGTCACAAAGTTTCACTTCATAAGCGGAAGTAATTCCATGAGAAAATGCGAAAGTCGTTAATGGTTATACATAGAAATGTGTGGCATGGGTAACTTTCAACCTCAATTATCTCAGTTCAAGGAAAAGTGGACAAAGAACTAGTTAGTTCTCAGCCCACGAACTGTCAGTCTATGCAATGTATAGTAATAGGACACGTGATGTAACCCGAATTCAGTTCCCATTAGCAGGCTCACATTTACAGTGGAATATGAACTTAAAATAATAATAATACCAGTCAAGCGCACAAAGACCGGTTCTGTTATTATTCCTATAATATAAGGCATCTGCTGCAATACATATATAGAGTCTTTGCGAATAATTGTGTATGTACCACCTACACACAACTCGCCATTATCAATTCACCTTCAACATTTAAGAGAACAACTGCCACCACGTTTGCTTTCTTAGGGGATATGACAACCACAATTCTTTGTGTGACAGTAATACTTACAGAAACAAGGGCAAGGTTTAGAGGATTTTATGTCACAGGAAACTTTTGCTTCTTTAGTTATGGTTCTGTCGCCTAGTTACATTCAGGTAATGTGGTCTAGGCCTACACAGGGGTGTTTTGCTGGGGGGGGGGGGGCCCAGGGGGGCTCGGCCCCCCTAGTTGTTGAAAATTCTAAAACAGGGGGGGCCCTGGGGGGCTCATCATGTGTATAATAAATTATCACACGAGGG
>JAVFBX010224725.1:0-11158 GCA_034783855.1 Mopalia kennerleyi | reverse complement strand
GCTTCTGTGTCATGGTGTTCCGCAGATATGTCTTGATCCGTTTCAAAGCTGAAAAACTTCTTTCTGAAGTACTGCTTGTAACAGGGATGGTTAAATATATTTGAAGGAGCTTGTAGACTTCGCTCAACATTCCTGTTATTACTGCATTAACTGGGCTGGCAGGCTTACAGAAAGCCTTGACAATTGTGTCAATTGTCAATTGTGTCAATTAGAGTTATGGTCTTGACACACGGTCACTGTGTTTGTATGAAATCGGGTAACATCTTTAGCTGGCGACTTAGACGTGACATGTCCAAATCTTTTCTATAGGTGTTTTGCACGTCTTCTGGAATATCTGTGAAATTTCCGTTGGCACTGAGTATCAACAATTTTTCATTTTTTTCTAGAAATACGAACGATGGCTGTGAGAATCGGCGTTGGATTTCTTGCAGAATGACATCAAGGACTTCAAAATAATCCGGACGAAACATATCTTCTGGTGTATCAAACTGATAACCCATGGATCCGTCATCAAGTCTGCGCGAGACAAAATGCTTCCGTGGTAGGCATGGTTCTTCTAGATGGATTTCACTCGCCTCCTTTACGACCGTTTTATAGAAGGGTGGAACTGATCGTCACTTCGTAGTCTTTTATAGAAGGATTTGGCTAGTGATGCTTATAACTGATTTCATACTCCATTTTCTCGCTCAACATTTCTTTCACCCGGATTTCCAATGGATTTTACTTCGGCGCGGACTGGTAAGTAGCGTATTCATTGAATTGATTTAACGTTTATAATTCTATATAATTATGGACAGCACAAGATTGAAATTTGACCATGACATATTTATTTACATATTTACAACATATTTCATAGACATATATTTGATAATGATTATGTACAACTATTTGATAGAACTTCTTCGAATGGATTAGTGTATTGTGCAGTTTTTTATCAGCAACAGACATAAATACATAGTCACATAGACTTTTTCACATACACCATGGTCTGTACAGGATGGCAAACTTTCGTCAAGGGCTATTTTGGTAAAATCTGGAACATCTAATAGGCAGAGTAGTGTCATGTATTCTCCCTTGGTTCTGCATTTATCCAGGACTGGCGACAAAATTTTCCCTCCAAATGAATGGTATGAATGCCTTACGGAATGCTTATTGAGAAAAACAAACTCCTTTTGGAGCACACAGAGATTTTCCGATTTTAAGATTTGCGTAGCTGATGAATTTACCAGTGTTTTAAATGTAAGCATGGTCTGTCGCAGATTTGTCCAAACAAGAAACCGAATGAGTTTGAATACCATCGTATTTTCTACCATGCCAATATCTAGAACAAATCTCAATAGCTGTGTTGAACACTTTGGCTTCTTTCTCCTCCACTTCATCATCCATCATATCAGATGATTGGCATGGTGGAAAGTCTTTGCCATCCAGTTTGCTTCGAAGGGTTACTCCCGCTAGCCACTTAGACCCAAGACTCTCTTAATAGGGCTAAATCGACTATATCTGGGTGCGTAGGTTGTCATCACAAGGCCATCCAAACACATTTCTCTCCATAACCGCCCGAAGTTGAGAAAAATTACACTTCAGTCTGGACCTCCATCGGCAATAATGGTGACCACCATTTTGGGGGGAAATCGGGTCTTCAACATTGGTAGTCAAAATATCTAGGAGATGCTTGGAATGGGACTGACTGTTGCTTGGATGGAACATGCTCGCCTGTAAAAAGACATCCAGATTTCCTGTCCGAGGCCAAGAAATTATCTTTCTTCCGGATGGATCTGTTGTCCTCCCTGGGGAATAACTGACATCTGCCGAGACTTCTAAATCAGCTCTTTCAACTGCATGTATCCAGAAGGGATTAACTTCAGTCTTGCTGGCTGCATCATACGGTGAATAGTGCTTTTTGAAATAGATTCTAGATCTGGTATCTCTCTGAGAACATGTGTTCTAATATCCTCTAAGGAGACTCCATTTGTGTAGTGTACAGCATCTCATCAGCAATTATGTGCTTCTGCGGAGTTGTCTGCAATGAATTCTTCCACTATCTTCGGCAATTCAGGATACTGGTCTATCATTGGCCGTCTTCCACTCTTTTGTTTTTTCTGAATGGATATTTCTTCAGGTTCTTCCTCATCATCAGTACTAAACATCCAGTAATCATCAAATACTATAGCTTTTGCCATTGTGATGCGATAACAAGTTATTGTAAAATTATTTCGAACAGGCTTTATTTTTTTTATATAGATGTGGAGCACAATGTGAGTGAACAATGTGAATGCATGTATCGGACCACAGAATGTCATCCTCTGTACCGTCTAGGGAATTCGATATGCAGCATTTCTTAAAAGACTTTACGATAATGGTGGGGTCAATTTCCCGCCAACTATCAACTATCCATTTACATATGACTGGCAGGTCCGGCTTCCTTCTGGCACCGCCCTTGGTGTATGTGTGTTCTCCTTCAGCCATCCAACACGCCCATTTCTCTCGTAACTTTACTTTCATTGGCTTGTTAATTGAGACATCCAATGGCTGGAGCATTGAGGTCATGCCCCCTGGAATGATTGCCAGGTCTGTATTTCTGGACTTCAATCGTCTCTTCACGTCATCTGATCGGTGACAACGAAAGGCATCCAAAACTAGCAGGCTTTTCCGTTTTAGGATTCCACCAGGCCTATTTCCCCACACAACATCTAACCAATCTCTCGTAAGGGCATCATCCATCCATCCCTTAGGGTGCACTCTAACTATAATTCCACTTGGAAATGACATTTTCGGCATTGTTTTTCTCTTAAAAATAACATAAGGTGGTAGCTTTCCTCCGTCGGCTGTACACGCAAGCATCACTGTAAATCTGTTTTTCTCGTTGCCCGTAGTTCTTATGGTAACGGTCTTTGAGCCTGTGGATGTGACTGTGTTATCAGCCGGCAAATCAAAAGTGAGAGGTGTCTGGTCAGCGTTTCCAATCTGGTCCATGGCGAAGTAATTAGTTTTACGTTTCTGTATTATATATCTTTGAAAGGACAGCAGCTTTTCGTCATAATTCTGAGGCAATTTTTGTGCTATGTGAGTACGTCTACGGATTGAGAGATGGTTTCGCTCCATAAACCTGTAGCACCAGGACTGAGAAGCCTTGAACTCATCTGCCCCTCCAATTTTTTTTGCTAAACCCAGAGCTTTCAATCTTATCTCAGTAGTTGAAACCGCAAGTCCTTCTTTTCTCCGCTCATCTACCCATTCAACAAGTTCTTTCTCTAAGGAAGGATACTGTGCTGGTTGTCCTCTATTCGCCTGTTTGTTTCTCGGCATAGCGATCAGCTCATTTTTCATTTTTCTCCAGCGCCGTACATTATTCTCAGGGACGCTGAATTCACGGCCGGCGGCTCGATTGCCATGTGCTTGTGCATAGAAAATAACTTTAAGTTTTTCTCGGGCTGTATAGGCCATTCGACGGCCGTTAGACATGGTGATTTTAAAAAACGAACAAGTGTATAGCAATGATCTTCACAAAATGTGTGCAAGATAAAAAAAAATGAGGAATTATATAGCAAACTTTATTGAGAAGCCATGTGACGCAGTGTTGTTTAAACTATTTTCTTCAAACCAGCCAATTTACACATTTTATGATTATATTGGCTGGATTTATTTTATTATGACCAACCTCTTTCAAACTGATACTAAGCCAGGCCCTTGTGAAAACGACCAGTTTGTTTTATAAAAGCCATAAAATATCCACCCAGCTGAAAAATGTATAGGCTCTATTCAACACATCCGTGAGCAGTATCGGAAACAATGACAGCACAGCAGGGGTCAGTTTATTACGGCAGGTCAGGCCAGCCCAGGTGTTTACTCAACGAGCAAAGGTCAACTTTAGTGTCACTGAAACACACTGCGCCTTGTATACAGTATTAGTGATTTTTCTAGCAATTACATGTCAAAGTTTAGGGTGCGCCTTGTACACGCTTGCGCCCTGTACTTGGGTGAATACGGTAGTGAAAATATTTAATTGTTCTGGAACGATTTTATTGTGAACTGTCATTCAGCATGTTAAATCTTATGTAATTCAAGCGAGAAAAGCTGGACCAGACTCTCCTAAGAATACAGACACTGAACTGTTTTCATACTGTGCAAAAAGTTATTACTTTCACCAAATTAAGCTGAATCGAGAAAAGACAAAAATTATTAGTAAAGGACTTTGACATTGATTCGATCATTGACAAAAAAAAACCCTGAGGTAAATTGTACAGACCACTGTGGACCACTTGGACTGTGGTCTCTTCTATTTGTCATCAACTCTTCATTCTCCTTCACCAGTTCTTCAGTCCTAAGCCGTAAAGACTCCATTATCTCCTGTGTTAAACAACAACAACATACGTATATTCACGGCTGTACAACTAAACAAATGTTGACAAATATAACACCATTCAGGAGAGAGACAAGTTTAATTCTCATTTACATAACTTAATGGCTTGTTCTACAGATTGTAACTCAGGGTGTATAATTACAACTCTAAACAAAAAATGTTAACAAGAATAAAGCCTAGCCAGAAATGGGGATTGCCCACCATGTCATTGACTAACATCAGCATGGGATGAATATGGATGTTCCAATGACAAGACACTGTCAGTCTATGAAACATGGATGAAAGATTTACCTCCCGTTTCTAGTTACCCCATCTACATAGGACTTTCTGGAATAAACGTACATATAGGTGGAAATAACAGTTTGTGTTAAAGCCACTTAAACATACAAAACCACAGTTGCATCTCTTAACTAAAACTCAACTACAAATGTAGATTGGAGTCCCATCAAGTGGGAAATAAAATATCTCATGTTTTGACCTACCTCATACTGTTCAATAGCCTTTTGTTTCTTGTTCAGTTCATCATCATATGAGAGGAATAGAGGAGCCAGGTACTTTGTGTTGATCTGACAACAAATAATACATCAGAGAACTGTACTTATTGTGCTATTAACTATGTACTCTCATTATCTGACATGATTTTTAGACAGAATCAACAATAGCTTTTTGTTTGTTTGCTTGTTTGTTTGATTGGGGTTTAACGTCGTACTCAAGGGTGTTTCACTTATATGACGACAGATTGTCCACTTCAGAGTGTTCTATGCCTCATTACGGTGGAAAACTTCATAAAAACCATCCCAGCGATTACCGGATCAACATCATATGACTCACTCATATACCTGATGGCTGACAGTCAGACTCGATCCCATGAAGGGTAAATTGGAGTAGGATTAGTAAGCGCACTCACTACCACTAAGCCATGGCCGCAGGCATCAACAGTAGGAGATCAAAGTTTTAATTAAAACATTTCCCAGACATTTTAAGTATTCATACTGTTTTCTCTGAATAAAAAATGATCATTATAAAGGACAGCATAATAACATGGTGTATTATTAAAATTGCGATGTAAATATTTCTATAAAGATTCAAAATTAATGTACACCTTTCACCTCAAACATCAAATAAGCTATCTGATTAAAAGAGAGAATATGAAAATATTAAGATAAGGTGGACATCATTTTTTAACGAACCAGCATGATTCCTAAAAAGTCACTAAGGAAGTTTTATTGAATCCTGAATTGCATGTGATGTCTTTGCCTCTATGGAATGTACAGTAGGGGAGATAACTCACCCGCATAGCGTCATGTGGTGCACATGTTTGAACCCAGACTTTCTTGATATCATAATAAAGTTAGTTTCTAATGATTGATTGATTGATTGATCGGTATGTCACTTATATGATGGCAGTGTATTCCAACAATAATTGACACTAGCCCAACCAAGTTGTGAAGCGTTTCCATAATGTTGGAAAGTTAATTTTTCTCCAATGCTAAGAAAAGACAGCAGTGCTACTTTTCAAACAAACTGCCCTTAATCAGAGGGCGAGTGAGTCATTAAGGCAGAGATCACATGGCCGAACCATCATCTGTACAACTGAATACTTTGCTTTCAATATTGAGTAATTCAATATTGAAAGTCTTGAAAAAGGTTAAGATTGAATATAATAAAAGTGAACTGTAGATTAAATCTCTGGGCCTAAAATCTAAAATAGATACAGTATTTAAAGGAAAGAGGATATAATTTATTCTTTAAAGAAGAGTCCTTGGTCGTCACAGCATTCCTAACAAAGGTGCCTAAAATGAAGTCACAAGCGTTTAAAAAACTACAAACCTTGACCCTTTTGACGTCAAACTACTGGCTCTAAGTTTCTTTTCTGAACATTTTAACATGCCCATTAGACTTCTATCAATGAATGTGTCAATCCAAATACTGGATACAATTTGAAACCCAAATACCGGATACTATTTGAAACCCAAATACCGGATACAATTTGAAACCCAAATACTGGATACAATTTGAAACCCAAATACTGGATACAATTTGAAACCCAAATACTGGATACTATCTGAAACCCAAATACCGGATACAATTTGAAACCCAAATACCGGATACAATTTGAAACCCAAATACCGGATACTATTTGAAACCCAAATACAGGATACTATCTGAAACCCAAATACCGGATTCTATCTGAAACTCAAATACCGGATACTATCTGAAACCCAAATACTGGATACTATCTGAAACCCAAATACCGGATACTATCTGAAACCCAAATACAAGACACTATTTTGAACCAAAATACCGGACACTATTTTGAAACCCAAATGCCAGATAATATCTGAAACCGAAATACCAGATACTATCTGAAACCCAAATACAAGACACAATTTCGAACCCAAATACCAGACACTATTTTGAACCCAAATACTGGGCACTATTTTGAACCCAAATACAGGATACTATCTGAAACCCAAATACCAGACACTATTTTGAACCCAAATACAGGATAATATCTAAAACTTACCAGCCATGAAGGTATGGGGCCTTTGGATGGAAGACCTACAATCTCCTGAGCCTGGGTATAACATAAAGAAAAGCATATTACAAAAACTGAATTATTTTCACTAAAGAGAAATCATTAATCTAAGTGTTCAACAAGATAGAAGGAACTAGGGCTAATAAAATATTGATATAATTCATCAATAGTAAATAATCAAATTTTACAAAAAAAATAAAAGTACAACTCTTTGAAGACTCTAATAAAATTCGAAACTTTTGTCTTAAGAAAAATAAAAGAGTTAGGTTTTCTTATATGAATGCATGTGATGTTATTTCCAACCTGTGACTGGCTTAATCCTACCTGTAAGACAGAATGACTTATTTTGTATTGATATAGTTTATACAGGTATATATTACAAGTGGCTGAGCTAACATCGTCATTTTATCCTTTAAAACATTTTTCAATTTAAATACATGGATTTTACCTGAAAAATCCCTGAAACAGTGTTTTGATCTATTTAGCCCTGACCCAGATTTTAAATCTTAATGTAGAGATCTCTTAAATATCTTTTGTTACAATTGTTTTGTGCTAAAATACAGGATTTCACCCGCTGTTCTATGTTCTCCCAGGGCTTGTACAAACCTCATTTCCATACTGGACAGGTCTGTATTTAGCCTGGTATTTACTCAGTTCAATGTTCAGACGATGAACAGTATTCTTCAACACTTTACAGTCATCCTTCAAATCAAACAGCTGCTTCTTGGCGGCTGGGGATCCAGTCCCATCTGGAATTATAAACACAATTAATAAGAACATTTGATTGTTTTATTGGGGTTTAATGCCATACTTTAGGTTATTTCATTCATAGGACAGCGTGCGAGGCCAAGGTTGAAAGAAACCACACGCGGCGCCACTGGCAACAAACAAATGGTAACCTATGCGTTCAGATTTTTAAGCTAACAAACACACAGAGGCCTTAATTGACCAATCATTGGACACATGGACCTGATAGTAACACATGTAAATAGGTCATAGGTCAAGCACCTGCATAATAATTTGGATAAAACAAATATTAAATGTATGAAAACTTTTAAAAACAGCACAATATTGAATGGAATTCTATTCATGAAAACCAACAAAAAAACAGAATTTTACCTCCAGCATCCACATCAGCTGAGGATTTTTTCTTGAGAGCGCTGTTCTCCGTGATGAGATTCTCACTGTATTTCTGTAACTCTGCTATCTGCAACTCTAACCTCCTTAACACTTCCTGCTGATGTTGTATGGATATGTCTGAGAGGGAAGATTCAGACATTTTAAAGAAAGCAAAAGTGTTTGTTTATTTGTTTGAATTGGGTTTAACGCTATACTCAAGGTTATTTCACTCACATGATGGCCTGCCAGCACAATGGCTGAAGGAAACTACCCCCGTAAAACTGGCAGCAAACAAAAACACCATGGGACAAATACAGAGCAATCACAGGACAATACAGAGCAATCACAGGCCAATACAGAGCAATCACAGGGCAAATACAGAGCAATCACAGGACAATACAGAGCAATCACAGGACAAATACAGAGCAATCACAGGACAAATACAGAGCAATCACAGGACAAATACAGAGCAATCACAGGACAGATACAGAGTAATCACAGGACAATACAGAGCAATCACAGGACAATACAGAGCAATCACAGGACAATACAGAGCAATCACATGACAATACAGAGCAATCACAGGACAAATACAGAGCAATCACAGGACAAATACAGAACAATCACAGGACAAATACAGAGCAATCACAGGACAGATACAGAGCAATCACAGGACAAATACAGAACAATCACAGGACAAATACAGAGCAATCCCAGGACAAATACAGAGCAATCACAGGACAATACAAAGATATCACAAACATATTGGCTTTATGTTCCTCTTCGGCTCAAAAGCACCAAGGTAACAGAAAGCTCTCTCCAACCACGCGCACAAAAGTGAGAACAAAAGACGTTGCTACTTACACAAACTGAAAACACTCAAAGATAATGAATAAACAAATAAAATAGATGAAAGATAATCCCTAAACACAGAGAAAATAAACGGGATTGAATATCAGCTTATTACCAGCTATATTTTAGTAAAAAGTATTGTCCTAATAAAGGCCTTTCTCTATCCCCCCATTCGTTAAGGTAGAAACATTCTCCTTGTGTCAACTTATGTGCACACCTGAATAACCCTAAATTAATCAATTTGTAAACCAACTACAGCTTACCATCGTCTTTGAGTTTTCTGATAGAGTCCTTCAGCTCAGCACTGTTTCTATCCAGGCCCTGTTTTCCTGCCTACAAATAGAAAAGAATCACAACATTACTATGGACATCAACAGCACATCTTTTTGTGGGTTGAACAAAGACACGAAATATCCAGTAACTTACAGAAAAACCCTGTATTCCGATCAAGATTTATCTACTTCATTGATTTGGTGGGAGACACAACAAGAATCAACACTGTACTATATTTCTGATGCCACCAGTGGGCATGGCGGGAACAAGTAGGTAATACGGGAATCTCATTGCAGGGAAAACAGCACCCCAAAGGGCTGTTAAGGCAGGAATTTTTGGCAGGAGAAGGGGAAAAAAAAGCTAGCAGAGATCGAAATTACCGCTTGTAACTCTGCCATTGGCAATGAAATATGCAGCACTGGTGAATGAATTAATATGATCACTCGCCAACATGTTGAACGTATTCTATTGGAAAATGAAGTATTTGTGGATATAAATACGCAAGAGAGGAGGCAGGAAATCACAATAATACAAAATCTCTAAATGGGAAAGAGTGTGAAAAAAAACAAGCCCGTCTACGGGCGTATATGACACAGGTCTACTTTTAGAACTAGGTTGTCTGCCCTTGTCAAGTTTTACATCACTGCAGTGATTCCCACGTGTTGTTTTCGACCGATTTTGTGTGGATGCATCGTGTAGCTGTTGATTTCGGAACTACATGTACAGTGTATGTTCGTGAAATAGAAATTCAAAGTGGGGTATTAAACATCAACCTAAAATGTACTTTATTGTGTTATGAACAGAAAAGGTTGATTTCTAGCTGTTCACTGGAACGGCTGGGCGTCGACGACAGCTTGCCGATATACTGAGTATATTTCCTATATTCTACCTGAACACAAGTGCCAAGCTTTCACAGTCTTAAGTTGGATGAATCTTAATTTCTGATTCTACCATAGATAGGACTAAAAAAAATTTGACTCCACAACACCAGGTTAGGCCCACAAGCCAAAAAGCAAGTGCCATCATCTACGTTTCAGTTGTTTCTTCAAAAGACAAAATATTGTGTAATAACGGTACAATGTGACTGGTTCCTTGCGTTTTTGCCTGTGACCAGTGGTCATCAATTCAATTGAAAGCCAAGTTTTAGTAGGAGTATAGACTGATTGTTTATATCTGCCTCCAGTCTTCTAGTAGCGTATCGTCTATCAGTATCATGTCGTATTAGACACTATGTTGATGCCACGTGGCAAAGTAACGTGTTCGCATTGGTCAGTTACTTTTTCTAGCTCAGGTGGTAGCTTACGGTCAGCGCACACAATGAATTTTTGACCTTTCGTGGCAGAAAACATCAAACATGACAGATATTTTCCTCACTGACTCTCGAGGCTGAAACCTCCCTAAAATTTCACCACAGCTGCCGGCCTCTCGTTACTAAAGGTAGACAACTCTTACATTATCCTCCACTTCAACGGCTGGTAGATTTCTGACAGCTATCATGGCTTCTCTGACATCGCGAGCTGTATTAGGAGCAGTTTTGTGCAGTGTCTGTGGTGTGGCCTCTATGTCCTCCTGGTGGTATCGTTTCATTGCCATCGACTCCTCTATCTTTGGCTCGTATTGACTGTGATCTGTTACAGCGGCTCTCACAAGACCACTGTGACGGTGTAACTTCTGTGAACATAAACATAACTTTACTATAGTTTATTATATAAGTATAGTGATTGCTATCAGTCCTGAAGAATAAACTTTCAATCTAAACAATCAGCAAATTACTGATCATCATGGCAATAAATCCATTTGTCAATGTGAAGCGGATCACGTAGACACCATAGGTTTTGTACGGTGCAGAGTAGCGAAAGCATACTAACACAACCCATTGAAAGCATACTGACAACAATCATTGATAGCATACTAACACCACCCATTGAAAGCATACTTACACCACCCATTGAAAGCATACTAACACCACCCATTGAAAGCATACTAACACCACCCATTGAAAGCATACTAACACC
>JAVFBX010224724.1:4834-20955 GCA_034783855.1 Mopalia kennerleyi | reverse complement strand
AATTAACAAACCGCACTTACCCCGAACATGGGGTATATCAAACAATACAATGGGATAAAATGATCAAATAAATTTCATTCATAGGGCTACATATCCGAGTTGGTGTATAGATGTATAAATATGTCAGCATTGAAATCATCGAATTCGGTGTATAATTTGTTACAAAAGTTTAATCTTCTTGTAATTGAAGTCCGTCATTGTCATTTCAAGTTGATAATGTATTTATTTGCTTTAATTGAACAAAAATCTTGTTTGATATAACTCATATGACGGCGTTCCGGTCCAAGGGGTGAATACTGAATAATGCCACATATCGGCTATATTTTCCGACAAAAATTGACACAAGCACAATCATAAAATATGAGGTGTTTCGATAATGTTGGAAAATATATCTTCATCCAGTGCTAAGTAAAGACTACATTTCTACTTCAAACAATCTCCTCTTAGTCTGAGGGCATGGACCGTACCCTTATAAAAAAAGTACCATGGTGAAGTCCAAAATACCGTTGCAAAAGCATGGTATACCATGGTTTTACAACGGTACATTGGCCTCATTCAATAGTAAATCCGTGATACACCATGTTATTTTTTTATAAGGGTATATTGAACATTTTTCTCACTGTGTGCTGTTCTTCAAAAAGTCGAGTTTGTTATCTTTATATCATATTTTTATCTGATAGGGCTTAAATTATTGAATTAAACCGAAACACAAGACAACACAAGACAACACAAGACTAGGTCATTCCGATTATAGAAGGCTGATATCTTACCATCCTCTAATGTAAGAACTCGGACATCATCAGAAGTAGGTCCAGTGCCACGTGAGTTATATGCCCGGATGTTAACTAAATACTTGGTAAATTTTTCCAATCCAGCGATGATATAAACAGATTTGAAATGGGTGTCGACCTTCCGCTTGATTTCTTTATAAGGTGTAGATGTATTGAACTGTTTGATTCCGATCGCATAACCTTTGATTTCTCCGTTGCGGTATCCCAGTAATGGTTTCTGCGGAAATAGAAAGCGTTCCATTCAATGGCTTTGAGTCCCTTATTAACCTTCTCCTTCAATTTAAACTGAATTTTATTGTATTTATGCCATATGTTAATAATCACGAAGAGACCAGAGTTTAATTAACAAGAGGAATTTGTTATTGTTTAGTAAAAAGTAACTTTTTACAGCAAATAAATTGCATGGTTGCATTATTTTAATTTATATATAATATCTCTCAAAGAAACTCAAGGGAAAATAGCCTTCACTTGGACATTTCTGTTAAGTATTATTTAATCTCAATAATTGTTCGTTATTTTGGAAACAGTTTAATATGTCATCTATCACAACTAGTTTTAACCCCGATTTTTATAATGCATCGATTGGCTCAAACGTACCTGCCAGGTGATATTTAAAGTTTGGGATCCAATCGCTTTTACTGTTACATTTGTAGGTGGACCAGTCGGAGCTGTGGAAATGAAAATGTCACTGGAATCGATATAGGGATAAACGTGTGCATAATCCTCAATTTATGACTATTTCATAGATACCATTGTCAGTTACATTTTGTTTACTATTCTGTTTTCAACGTATTACATAGGTTTGGATTACCTGATACCTAACAACCCACCTGATGCCGGATATTCAGTTATACAATATGTGTAGGCCTATCATAAACAATAAACATGAACGATTTCTAGCATTTGCCTGTTTGAAAGGATAGTATTGCAGCAGCTTGTCTGATTTTTCACCCATACGGTTGGGAAATGACTTATTGTACTGATGTGTGCTTACCTCACTATAGCCTATACTACAAAACTCACTTCTTATCCATGTATACTTGGACAACATTTACAATACCATATGATAATGAAAGTGAACGATGGTAAAGAATTTATACAACCTCTGCTGAATTGCACAATCAATAAACGTTATTTAATTTTTTATTTCTATTATTTCACTAAAATGGCATATATATAGTTAGAACGTGTTTAACAAAATCTGGCGTAAATAAAACCCCTTAGGGTTTGTCCTAGCTCATAGAATCCGATAAATATATATAACTTAATAGAGTGACAGGCGATTAGATCGACAAAAACGATTATGTTGTCACCTGTATAAAAGTTACAATAACGTTTGCATGGGTTTCATTCAACTACAAAAAAAATGCGTCCATTACGGTTAGAATATTTTTTTTTTAGATTTTGTTTTGTCTTGTCAGCATGACAGGAGGCAACACTTCTATTTCGCCAGTCAAATGGTATCAGTATACAAACTGATTATTGACAACGCATGTAGTCAAATCCGAAATCCAGTGAATACATATTTAAGGACATTGTCTAGTTCTCTCAACCTATTGTAATAAAAAATCCAATAAGTTCTTCCCCTTCAGGTAAAACTAGGAAAACCCGAATATACCTTCTTCATCAGTCTGGACTATCAATTTGGCACTAGGGTTACTTAGGCCAACTGAGTTATTGGCACGGATTCGGATAGCGTAGGAGAAATGTGGATGTAGTCCTGTTATTGTACTGGATAACTCGTCCGCTCGCACCATAAGGCTGCCACCCTCCTCTGTCCAATCATCAGATTCTAAAATATATCAAGAGACAGGGGCCACTTTCACAAAATATTTTACGACATCAAAATTTACTACGAAGGTTTTTTTGGCCTATAGTATAATATGATGCAGTTTTACCGTACGATGTTTTTATTTTTCGTACGACATTTTGTGAATTTGCTTCTGGTCTCGTCAAATAATGACCACTCTCTCTCTACCATTATAATAACGGGCATTTATTTTATAGCACATAAAAAAGGCGAAAGGCGATAAAAAGTATTGAATTAAGTTGAGTCATACAAAAACACAACTAAATAGTAAATTCTAATAGATTCAATTATCATTAGACTTTTTATTATAGTTTAGTTTTTAAATTAAACCTAGTTGAAGGCAAGTCCAGAATATGTGTACTTCGGAGAGGTGTTTTTAGGCACCGTATACTCTCGTTTATTACTCTATAATGTTACTTTATCACATCTGGTACACTAACGTTATGCAGAATTATACAATCTTATCTTTAATCGGCTTAGAACCCCAAGAACTCAACAATAATATCTCTCTTCTACAGGTCTACGGATATGTACAAACCAAAATAGAGCCTACAATAAAGTTGCAGTTAAAAGATTGCTTCCAGCATGGATAAAATAAATCACTAGTTTCCATGTTAATAGACAACTTGCCTGAACTGTTTTTATACTGTATAAGGTAATTGGTTATTTCACTATTCCCATCATACGGTTTCTTCCACGCCAGGGAAATCTTTCTACTTCCGGTCCTGTCTAACCGGATATCGAAGGGAGCTTCCGGTGGTTCTGAAAAGAAATTAGTCATTCAACTATTCAGTCTTCTCTGAAAGTGAGTAGGTTGCTTAATGATGGTTCAATTTACACACGAATCAGTGTAGAATATTAGCATTGAGAAATACTAAATGATTGGTAATCGTTTATTCCAATAGATATCTTCCCTCTCAAATTCTGGGAAAATGACTTAATGGTCCCTCGGATGTTTCCGTAATCAATGCACACCAGTTTGAAATCAACGTCACTTTGAAATTCTAAACGTCTGGAGTGACAAGGAATTTCTGAAGCTAAAACTTACCTATAACAAAAAGCTGTATTGTGAGAATCCCATTTCCAAAAAGATTATTTGTACTGCAAACATAGAACCCTGAATCGGATCGCTTAACTGGATTGACATTTAGGCGAGACACCTTCCCTCTTTCAGTTGTAACCAGCGACTTGGACATTCTGCTGACAATGGAAATTATTACATGTTTTGGTATGACTGCTAAAACAAATCACTGTGGCACAGAATGAATACATTAACAACAATGGATGTGCTCTTACTTAAACTGATAATTTTATGTGTGGATTGTAGGGTTATCACCAATAAACTGCAGTGAGGACAATATAGTAAGAGGAGTCATATGCTACACGATTATCCATATGTGAACATACAAAAATATACAGATAATAGTTCATCTTCAAATGTATTCACATTCCAGCTAAAGCCACCAATTAGCTGAAGACCGATGCATATTTTAAAATGTTTTAAAAGTGGATGATTGATAGTAATAAATAGAATAATCTGTAAAAGAAATGAATCATCATAAAATGTGACTTTTTTCAGGCAAAACACGCAGTTGTATATCTTCCATATTTACTTAAAATATACATAGATCAGAAATCAAAGAATGTCCATATTAATAGTTCGTTGAGAAACTGACCTGTGTGAATCGAAGCTGATCTCCTTGCCGTCAAACTTCCACGCTACAGTTAAAGGTTTGTCACCAATCACGTTGCACTCCAATGTGAAATTACTCGCCTTCTTTACTGTATAGTTGATCTTATCGTTCTCGAAATGAGCTGGGACTGAAATAAAGTGTCACTTAACATTAGACTGCTAAGTAAATAAATCTCAAAACGTCAAGGTAACGTAACGTAAAGATGTGTTGCATATCGGATTCGTTGAGACTTTGTGTTTGAAGAGTCACTAGTGCCACCCATGTCAATCTTTAATATTTAACAATAACAATAACACAGGCTAACAATTATTTAGAATAAAATAATTATAACAGAAAGTAATAGTGTAGACAGCAACAATTGAAGGACTAATTGTGTATTAGATGTAGCCTTTACTACGGCAATACCATCTGATCGACTTCAAACGGTTGTGGTGTTTTCCTGGAAGCAGATTATATTCCCTGCAGCTTGGCGCAATATGTTCGGTATCCAGGAAAGCCTAGTTTGAGCGCACCTGTTCTGGATGGATGCATCACAGACGATGTTGCCTGGAAGTCTAATCTGCACGTATAACCCCAACTTTGTCTTAAGAACAGTGTCACAGCTATATAACCAAGAAGTAAATATTGTATAAGAATGACTTACTGTGTACTTTAAGAAAGATGACTTTACTGAGGCCGGCTCCAATCTTATTACTAGAATGACACAGGTAGTAACCATGGTCATGTTGACTGGCTTTCCGGATGGCTAGAGAACCATTTGGAAATTTCTCAACTCTTTTGACGCCAGGAGAAATCTCCTCATCATACGTCACTGGGCGATAGTTACCGGGTTCTTTCCCTGCAAGTAACCAACAAAAATAGTATTCCTGTAAACGCGAAGCAAGAAGCATTCTGACTACATCTTCTTTCAAATTAATCTTTTCTGAACTAATGGATATAACGTTATACGTTTATTGACCACACATTTCTAATAAATTTTCATAAAGATATATAGGCCTATATTTATAAATATTTATTTGCTAACGATTTCAAGTGAATCTTTACATGGGACGGAGCTTACTATGTCATAACCGTCCTATATTCAGTAATATTAGTTGATCTGTCATCAAATTGTACATATATTTAAAAAAAAAATGGTTGTTATTTCTTTTATTCAATAACTTTCTAGAGACACGGCGTCTTAATGTTGAAGTGTCTGAGGATGTTGGTAGCTAAATGAGACAACACCATACAGCAAATTAAATCGTTTAGGATTGGACATGGAACAACGAAGGGGACTGAACATGGTAACGAGTATAGACTGTTTTTGTAGAATTGTGCAACACACATATTTTTCGCCTGATCCAAGGCCATTTAGTGTACGTGCGTCCATTATAATCGGAAGTATTCCAGACCGATTTAATGACATCTATTCTGAGCCTAGAGTAATTACTGTGGCTTCAGAATGCCTCCATACAGGTAAATATGTGAGTGGGATAGGCGCACTAATACCTCGACATGGATATAATGAGGATAATTCAGGTCATTAATAAAATTGTAGAGTGGGAGTTGCTGGGTTATCACGACTTTATTCTCCCCCATGTCACTCAATTATTTATATCTTTATCCGGCAATAAAATATAGCAGCTCGGAAACTCAGGATTAATACAGAACACTTCTTCTTTCCACAATTTGAAGAAAATATGTCAATATCTGACAAGCACAGAATTAAATTCGTTTGAACATGAAATCTGGACCGTTCAATTGTCATTGAGCTACTGTTAAACGTGTGTGGTATCGAGCCTTGGATAATGTCGGGTTGTATTACACATATATATCGGATTGTTGGTATACTAACGCTCTTCCCAATTCAATACATTTTTAAAATTCTCTAATTCAATCAGCTATCTAATTATGTGGGTTTCACAGGATTTATTTGAATTCCTCCGACCGGGGGCGGATAAAACCCTCGACCTTTTGAGTTAAGCACCGAATTGAGACAGTAAATGTGGACAATACAGATCAGTCAGTCAACTGGCCTGGCTCAGTATTTGATTTTGTTCTAGATGGCCAACAAAATAGACAATCCGCCGAATTGACATAGCTTTGCATTCCTGTTATAAATATAGTCTTCCATATAGGCCTAAAGACATTTTGTCTATCTACAGGCATCTGACATAAAATGCATTTACATCAAAAAGAGAATTATTTATTTTATGTTTTGATTACACAAAATGTCTCTGGGGTAACTTATTGGTGTATTTTGAGAGAGTTAATGGGGTGAAACAGCTGGATTACCTCTGGCTTTCTTCCAAACTTCCAGCGGGTCGGGTTTGCCAACGGTCTGACAATCAATTCGAACAGAATCCCCTAGTACCACAAATGAGTCCTGCGGCTCCTTTACCCATCGCGGAGGAACTACAAGAACATTCAACATGAACATGTATATAGATATTCTTTTTGCAGTCGGCTGATTTTAGCCACCATCCTTAAGAAGTTGATTAGCATTCCATTTTTTGGTGACAAGAGACAGTGGAAGAAATCAACACGGAATTGATTATTGTTAATAAACAAATGTTCAAACAAGAAAACCAAGATGACAGCCTCTCACATTAGAATGGAATGACAAACGGAAAATCGATATGAACCTATAATACAAACAATTATAATAAGTATCAAGCAGTTGCTCTATAAATAAATGACGGAACTCAATCTATGGGAAATCGGAACAAAATCTCTGCTTTTTCTAATAAATTAATCTCCTTTTAGCGTCAGACAAATTAATTTACTTTCTGGATTCAGAATAGAAGTTACATTGACGCTCCAGAGTAAATACGAATCCTAATGCATCGCCGTAAATCCCGTATTTATAATCAACCTGTCGCTAATGAGCGTAATCTGAAGATCAGGATATATCCAGTAGCCGATTGATTAGTATTTTATATATAGAACCAAAAAGACGTTTACATGAATTGGTAAAGAGATCTCGCAATAAGAGCCAATACTGAAATAGAAACAGAGAAAGTCTACAGAAGCTAAGTTCTAATTACTTTGGTCAGAGAGTCAACAAACAGTGGAATAAAAAGGTACAAGAAAGACATGAGAAAAATAGCTTTTGCTATAAAAGATTTTAAAAAAATGTAGTATAAAAAAAAGTTTCTGATAAATATAAGTCAGTCTTTGGGTCAAGAATATATAATAGTATATAAATATCATTGTATTTCAAAATCAATAATAATTAGAACAAATAATAGACATTGATCTTATTGATTGATTCATTTGTGTTTTACTCCTACACTCTTAGGACAAAAAGCTCTAGTAGAAGTATTCAAGGTTCTTAAGCTTATGACCCTGGTGGAAACCTTATACATTAAATGTACCTAGAATATCTCCTTTTCCAACACAAACATTAAATGTACCTAGAATATCTCACTTTTCCAATACAAACATTAGCTGTATCCAGAATATCTCACTCTTTCCAATACAAACATTAACTGTACCTATAGAATATCTTCCTTTTGCAGTACAACATTAACTGTACCTAGAATATCTCCCTTTTCCAATACAAACATTAATTGTACCTAGAATATCTCGCTTTTCCAATACAAACATAAACTGTACCTAGAATATCCCCCTTTTCCAAAACAAACATTAACTGTACCTAGAATATCTCCCTTTTCCAATACAAACATTAGCTGTACCTAGAATATCTCCATGACCCAATACAAACATTAACTGTACCTAGAATATCTCCCTTTCCCAATACAAACATTAACTGTACCTAGAATATCTCCCTTTCCCAATACAAACAATAACTGTACCTAGAATATCTCTCTTTCCCATTACAAACATTAACTGTACCTATAATATCTCCCTTTGCCAATAAAAGCATTAACTGTACCTAGAATATCTCCCTTTCCCAACCTAAAATATCTCCCTTTCCCAATAAAAACATAAGAGTGTAGATTGCGGGTGGTTTTACTGCGTGCATTCCACCAAAACTGACACTGTCCCACCCATAAATTGTGAAATGTTTTGCGGTTTGTAAAATGTGCCTCCAGCCAATGCTAAGTAAAGACAACATCATTAGGCTCCAAACAAATTGTTCGTAAGCAAGAGACACATAAAGCGATAAATAAAACACAATAATATCCCATATCAATTAGGAAACGTACTATCCAGTCACAAATTAGGAACAAATAATCAACCGGACAAGACATATCTAGTATTATAGTTATACAGTAACAAAGGAGGAACGACCACAGGTGATCGTCAATCAGGACAGCAAAGATCGAATCAAACGTACCGTCAACGTGAAAGCTGGCCGTAAAATTACTTTCAGCAGCGTCATTCCTGGCGAAGCATGTGTAATTTCCGTCATGGCGCGGACTGGCATCACTTATAGACAGCTGACTGGAATACGGCCCAGTTTTCTGTGGATTCAAGAAAACGTTGTGTCATGGGTTATCTATACTATGAGGAAAAACGAACATACCTACATGGAATCGTTAAGTAAGAATATAGTAACATTTCATTACCACACCACTTAGATTATTCCGATTTTGTACGATCTGGACTGTTTCGTCAACATCATAAATTGAAATCTGAACTCAACAAATGTTGGTTTTGTCAAAATAACCAAAATGTTTTAAATGTCATTGAACAACACTGAAAACATCAACAACAATGGACTAATGTAGTTGCAATGTGATGTTTTTCACATGACTGGAATCTTAGTGATAATAAAAGCGGCGTAGAGAGCCTGCGATGCTGAAACTATAATATATTGACATTTTACCATACCTGTATTTTGATACCTGATTCCCCTTGCTTAATTGGTTTATTATCTTTTTTCCAGGTAATTTCAATAGGTAAATCTCCCGTGCTGACAACACAAGATACAACAACACGATCGCCTTGTTTTCGTTTCGAAAAGCGAAAGGAGTCAATAACGGGCGGTTCTGAAATATACACAATTTATGGTTTCAATCAATTTATATCACGGTGTGCTATGAAATAATAAAAAAAGCTGTGTTTGTTATTAAAACTTAGCAAAAAATTTATTGCAAACAATTGTGAAAATAATACAGAACACAAGATTATAGAACATTTAATCCTGGTATATCGTTCGTATAGAGTAACATTTCAATGGCAGGAAGCGACAACATATTTATAAAACAATCATACATCGTGTAATTGCCAACTTTTGGAATCTGACAAGAATATTTTTGTTCGCTAAGTATTATGTATGTCGTTCTGAAAAGAAATTCTTCTTTTAGTTATTTTATTCTGTAAATCAAACGTGTTAGTTTGGAGACGTGGATATACATGTAGTACAGTAACATTGGATATCAATACTAAAGGTTGTCAGATTTGATTAACACTGGTTTATTTACCCATAATGAAGACATGTACGCTTTTGGAATAAGATTTTCCCTCAGCGTTCCTGGCCTCGCATGTATACCGACCGTTATCGTCCCATTTCTGTACATTATTGATAACCAGTGTTCCATTCTTCACCTGTTGTCGATGGTTGATAGGCAAGACACTGCCCTCTAAAAACAAACAGCAGTATGCAACCATTTTATTTTCTACTTCGCTATAGGAATCTGTTAAATACTATAGCATGAACTTAGCAAAATAAGCTGGTCGAATAATAGGCACTTACCTTCAGAACCAGTTTAACCGCCCGATCACGGGTTCCATTTTGTCCTGTAGCCTCCCACCACAAAACGTGGGCAGTATTTAGCGGGAAATTTATTCCACTATTAACTCCTACGGAGTTTTGATAAGTGAAATGACCCTGAGAAGAGTGTAAACCGCTAATAAAGCATACGGTATCAATAACCAATCGGATTTTCATACAGCTAAAACTTCACACTGCTTTTGAATTGTTTAAAACAAAATCAATATTTTTGCCGGAAACATGATATGGTTTTCAATTCCCGAGCTGAATTATATAGCAATGTTCGGTATTTCACAGAATAGCTGTTAAAGCTCTTGTGAGTTGAATCAATAGACCGATGGTTAGGGTAGAACAGCCTGACATTCCTAATCGGAGAGTGCACACTAAAAAACCTACAGCAAGGTTACCCTGTTCCTGGAATGTTGTCATGACCTTATCGTACTAGACTGGTTAAATTGTCTTAGTTTTTGGCAATGGACTCTGCAGGTATCGATTTTGGAGCATGCTGTTTGCCGTTGCGCAATCGAATTATATCAGCTAAGTAAAAAGTGCTGCATCAAGACTTGGTTATAAAAGACTTTCTAAAAATGAGTTTCTTGCAATTGCAGATAGAACATTATTGACTTGTTATAGTGACTCAACAAGTATTCCAACGATTTAACGACATAGCTATAATAACACACACATACACACGCACGCGTTTCTAACTGGGGCCCTGACAAGTCAGCCGAGTGATGCTCCAGCTAGTGTAGTGCTTTATGAGCTTTTCGTCAACACATATTTAACATTCACACAGATGACGACAATTTAATAAAAAAAGGATGAATGTATACCTCTCAACCATATCAAGGATTGTATTGGATAGCCAGCGACATAACATCTTAACGTTAGACTACGGCTAGCTGTGGCAGTCACGTTTCGCATCGGGCGGATGTATGGGGCACCTGGCAACAGTCAAATGTAATCATGAATTAATCAGTTTGTCATCTCGGGAGAATCTTCTTGAACACAGAAAGACCCTTTATATCAAATTTAATGATCAACAAGCATAGTTTAAAAGATACAGATCAATTGAAATGGGACATTTGCAACTAATGAATAAACACAATAACTGATCTGTTTGCCGCAATACCAGTAACTGTAATACAGCATGAAGCACACCCGAGAGAACACATTCTAAATGCCGACAAAATGTTCCACAATTCTGGAAACTACTTAAAATATAAATTACTGGTTAATATTTAAATAGTAAAACTATTAAAACATGGTCACAGTAACATAACAAACTGTACAAAATTATTTACGAACAGTTTAAGAAAAATCATACATAAATGGCTGGCCAGTGAGCATTACAAGCCTTTATCAGCACAGCACATATGGACAGTCATACTCTGTTTCTTTTTTAAAATTTAATTAAATTCCAACCAGTTTTGCTTAAAATGTTTCGTAAGATGAAGATAACGTTCAAAATAACTTTGTTTTTCAAGATCATTCAAAGCAAAAACCAAATACAGATTTGAGAAAAGAGACCTACCAAAAACATCAACTCGTCCCACGTGCTCGGTCTCTCCAACATCATTGGTTGCAGCACATCGGAACTCCCCGGAATCCAGAACCCGGATGTTGGTCACATTGACATAACTGACAACCATGCTGTCTTGGGTGTAGTCATGGCCAAACGTTAATCGGGAATTCCCCATAACTGTCTCACCGTCACGTGACCAGATTATTTCTGGCCTTGGATTACCAGATGCGACACATTTTAGAGACACAAAACTTCCAGGTTGAATACGAACATCGTCAAACGTAGAGAGCAACGAAGGTTTAGCAACTGAAATTGTAAGATGAAAACAAGTAAGTTAAAAATACAAATTAAGTCTAAAACACATGTTATGGTAACACCTTATTAGTAGTATGGACTATTGTTAGATCATAGCGTATTACCATTCTAAATATGTATTCCAATAATGTTTTGTTGGACACCATGCACTCTTAGAAAAAAAGGTTCTGAAATGGTTCTTTGTATGTCACGAGGGTTCTTCAAAGAACTGTTTTGGTGATAAATGATTCTTCAGACAAAATTAAGGATCAAAAGGCTCTTCGTGGTGAAAAAGGGTTTCTTTACTAAGGAAAATGATCCATTTTAGAAGGTTCTTCAAAGAACCATTTTAAGGGGGTTCTTCAAAGAACCATAAAGGTTCGCTATATGATCCACTTCGAAGAACCTTTAAAGGTTCTAACTAGAATCTTATTTTCTTAGAGTGTGGGCTGGAACTAAAATATTGTAAAAAAAATTCCGTTATATTTGAAGCAAGGTATTGACCTCGTCCTGGTATCATTACGTGTAGTTCCACTCGTCCTGGTTTGTTTGTCATCATTTGTATTTATAATCTATAAAAATAGGCTCTTTTTCGCAGATATGAATTCGATTTACAATAGACTCAGCAAAACGTTTTGGATTTTCAAAAAATCCACATGATTATTCCGAGTATTTAGGCGTTGCAAGGATTTCAACATAAGTAAGGTTTAGATCTAAATTTCTCGACTAAGAAGCCCTAAGTTCGACAAGACTGTTATTGTCATGTTCAGATCAGTTCTCGCTTATGATCCTTAAGACAAATTATATAAGATTTATGAATGGTTGTTTGGTTTAGAAATACTATCTCATATTCACAGTGCAATGCTAATTCATACATTTGTTTTTCGGACTGAATTCACAGAGTTTTGTTTAAGGCTGACCTCCAAGCAGTAGTTGAGCAGTTCCCTGAGCACTTTCCTTCTCGTTGGAGACTTCACATTGGTACATGCCTTCATCCGGCCTGCCCACCTCTCTGATCTTCAGCACCGTCCCTGATTCTATGGTAATTCTGGAACTAGTCTCAAGAACTTTTCCGTTATGGTACCATTTCACAGTCTCCACGGGGTTACCGAATATTGAGCAGTTAAACACAGCAACGTGTCCAGCATCCACTATCTGAAATTCAGGCTTTAACGAGGCGGCCAGAGTAGCTAAAAGATAAAATAATTGATTACAGTATTGATCCATTGATTTTGAGGGACAGGTTTATGTTTTAAGTGGTTGATTTATAAACGAATATCTTTAAGCTTTTCTTACAAAAAACAATTGCTTATTAAGTGACCTTTTAAAATAGTTGAAAGCCTGTAAATACCAATGCTATAGTCAAATGCAGTTTTCTGTTTATCACAATACAAAGAAAAGAGCAAGTAAGAAATACAGGAAATTTGAAAGACAATGATTACCTAAAACAGTGACCTGTGTTGAAGCGCTGACTTCTCCATAATCATTTTTAGCAGTACAGATATACAGTCCACCATCTGACACCCGGGTGGTGTTTATTAGCAGATTCCCACCGAGTTGAGATACCCGGACGTTATCAATGATGACCTCTTTACCGTTATTAGTCCAGCTGTATGAGGGGAACGGGTAGCCCTCGGCCACACATGGTATTTCCGATGTCTCTAACTCTTTCACCTCGATTTTCTCAGTTTTATCTGAGGACTGTATCACTGGTATTGAACCACCCGCTGGAGGATCTACAAACAAAGTGCGAAGTATATGTTCAACTGTTTAACAATAAACATAAACTCTTTGTCAAGTAACGTAACCTTTGTTTTGGTTTGAATATTTCTGGACAGATTTATAATATTCCTAAACCTTCCTGTTACTGTTCATAACTGTGGAATGTTAATGTTACTGTCCATGTCCAGTACTGTGAAACCTCCAAGAAACTTTCAAGTACTGTTCAACTTTCATGTCACTTTACAGTACTGTGAAACCTTCATATCACTTTCCAGTACTGTGGGACCTTCATGTCACTTTACAGTACTGTGAAACCTTCATGTCACTTTACAGTACTGTGAAACCTTCATATCACTTTCCAGTACTGTGGGACCTTCATGAAACCTTCCAGTACTGTGAAACCTGCATGTAACCTGACAGTACTGTGAAACCTTCATATCACTTTACAGTTCTGTGAAACCTTCATGTCACTTTCCAGTTCTGTGAAACTTTCGTATCACTTTCCAGTACTGTAAATTCTTCATGTATTAAACTTTCCAGTACTGTGAAACCTACATATCACTTTACAGTGCTGTGAAACCATCATGCTTTTTTACTGTACTGTGAAATCACATGCAACGTATTGGAACTGTACCTTCATTTAATATTTCAGGTACACTTTTTCAGAGCGATATAAGCTTGAATACGTAAATCCATAGTACCAGTAGCAATAACTTACAAATAAACTTAGATTGCACTGTAAAACGATCTCCTCAGCGAATACTTTCTGTAACTTACCAAAACTGTGAAGCGATTATGTAACTTTCCAGCACTGTGAAACCTCGTTGTAACTTTCCAGTATCGATAAACCTCCATATAACTATTTATATACTGTGAAACCTCCATGTAACTTTCCTGTACTGTTAAACCTTCATGTCACTTTCCAGTACTGTGAAACCTTCATGTCACTTTCCAGTACTGTAAAACCTTCGTGTCACTTTCCAGTACTGTGAAACCTTCGTGTCACTTTCCAGTACTGTGAAACCTTCGTGTCACTTTCCAGTACTGTGAAACCTTCGTGGAACTTTCCAGTACTGTGAAACCTTCGTGGAACTTTCCAGTACTGTCGATCCGTCATGTCACTTTCCAGTACTTTAAAACCTTCATGTTACTTTCCACTACTGTGAAAACTTAATGTCACTTTCCAGTACTGTGAAACCTTAATGTCATTTTCCAGTACTGTGAAACCTTCATGTAACATTCCAGCACTGTGACATTTTCATGTAACTTTCCAGTTCTGTATCGTTGACGTTGTCATGTAGCTTTCCCCTAAAGTGAAACCTTTGTGAAACTTTACAGTACTTTGAACCCTCCATTTATCTTTCCCGTACCGTGCAAACTTTATGCCGCATCTGAACACAGTGAAACCTTTGTGTAATTTAACTGTACTTTGAAAACTTCACATAACTTTCCAGTACTGTGAAACCGTTATGTTCTATTTCAGTACACTGAAACCGTTGTGTATCATTCCGGTTCTGCGAAACATTCTACTATCATTCTACTCTCTTGTAATTAAGTCACAAACAAATATTAAAGAAGGATGCTATGTTACATGTTAATTGTTGCATAATCCAGTATATCTTAACTGAATTTAAAACAATCTAAAAAATTCTCACCATGTACATGAAGTTTGGCGAATTTGCTTTGTCTTTCCTCCCCCGTTAAGATGTTTCGTGTAACACACCGGTAGGCGACGCTCTCACCAGATATACCCATATCACCGTCCATATCTCTGACATCCCGTAAATGAATTTCTCCGTTTGGTAGAATACTGAATCGGCCCCCTGTCAGTCAGAAACATTAAATTTGTATTAAATTTATTCACAAAGAAGGTGAATATTGCATGACCTGTGATGCTATAACAGAGTTATCAGAACGGAGAACAACAAAAGTTTCCAATTTTCTTTATCTACACAAAAATATACGTACTTTTGCAACAATTTTCTTAGTTTCCCATGGGGTTTCTTTCGCAAATACGACATGATTTTTTTCCCCAATTCACAACGCTGGCGGGACGAGTATTTGCAACATCGAAAGTAGGTTATTAAATTTCAAATAGCTATAAACAAATAAACACTAATACTCTATATCGAAAAACAGATTGTCCAAAATAGCGGCTTTCCTTGTCTCGTGGAACTGTGAACAATGTTTTCGTAAAAAATTAACCATGGTGTGACATCCATTTACTTAATATTTGTGATGATTTGTCGGGCTTATTTTTGATTAATGTGCTGAATTAACCAAATAACAAATACAGGTATAGGCAAATGATGTTTATCAATTAATAATTTGGTGTCAACTTACACAAATTTAATGTCCTAAGACAGGTTTGTCCGAGAAAATCAACTAGTGGACATTTTGGTGGCAAGGGTTGTGTTACAATCAAATAAATACTTATCTTATAGAGAAGAAACTCTGATTGCCGGAATTATATAGCAACATCGAGATAGTTGTATTCCCCAATTAATTGCTTCTCCATCAGCCTCCTTTGCGTTAACTCGAAATTTCAATGTCTGTCACTTGTGTCCACGCTACCGGGGGGGGGGGGGGGGGGGGGGGGGGGGGGGGGGGGGGGGGGGGG
>JAVFBX010224713.1:0-11159 GCA_034783855.1 Mopalia kennerleyi | reverse complement strand
TTTCAATTTTCCTATCTTTCCCATGTTAAAATTCAAAATTTCTACCTGTCATTTTTAGCCATCTTTGTAAATCTGCCCATCTCAAATGACTTTTGACAGGTATATGTAGACTGGTCTCTAACTCAGACTATGGCTGAAATACCCTTGAGTATGTCACTGAGCACCAATCAACCATTTGTATTTCTCATCAACCTTTTAGCTACTTTCGGATAATTATCTTGGTATTCAGGAATAATATTTTCTTTCTTTTTTTATTTTTTTTTAATTTTTTTTTGACAGATTGATGATTATGAATCAAGATTTAAAGGAATGCCCGGTTGGAAAAGAGCTTTAATTGAGAAGAAAGTTACTGATGGCAGGTAAAAAAATAGTTTTTTACTGCAGTGGTTGGATTTGTGTAACGGACTACATCTGGTTTTTTTCTACGTGGTTTGGCACACCATCATATGAGTGAAATAACCTTAAGTAGGGTGTTAAACCCCAATCAAACAATTACAGGTGGTTATCGATATTTCGATATGATGTTGAATATTGATAGTTCAAAGCAAAAATTGCCCGCGGCCGGGGCTTAGTGATAGCATGCGCTTACTATCCTACTCCAATTGATCATTTACAGGATCAAGTCAATTTGTCGATCATCAGGTATATCAGGGAGTCACACGATGTGGCTCCGACAATTGTCGGGGTGGTTTTTGTGAGGTTTCCTTACGGTTTTCCACCGTAATTAGGCAAGGAACATATAAGTGAAATACCCTTGAGTACGACATTAAACCCCAAACAAACAAACACTCATTTAGTTTTTTTATTAGATTTTCGGGTCCTGTATTTCACCCAAACAATTTTCAAAGACTCCAGATAAATCAAATCTCAGGGGAGATAACTCAGTGTGAAGCACATGGCTGCCATGACCCGGACTCAGAAATGTCCGTTTCTTTAGTACACCTATTTGGCTTTGTAGATGAGAGGATCAGTATTTCTCTGCATTTTGTTGATTTTTTTTAAGTTACTTTGTCTTATGACCATGTAGAATAAACCTAAGCATTTAATAAAAACTAGTAAATCCAAAAAGAACCTGTTTTCTTTACAGTGAAGAAGTCTAGCAAATATATGGTAAATATGGAGAGAAAAATTTAATGTCAATCTATATCCAAGCTTGCTTTGCTAAACAGCTGAATGTTTCATGTAATGTACTTGTGTGTTACATGTCTTTGTCTTAATATATCTGTGGCTGCTGTTGTCACACCAAACTGTCCATTTTACATTTCCAGTTTCTAACAAATACAAAGGCTATAATTTGGATGGTCAACCGTTAAGCCGATATCACACCAAAGCGAGTCACCTAGCTATATATTCTGATCATAGCTGTTCCGCCCGCAAAGCTGTAATGTAGAGTAGCTCAGAATGAAACTGTTGATTAGCGAAGATGGGGGAGGCTGATGTGAAACTCTATGCCTCTATTCGATTTGGCATGGAAAATCCACCGTACATGTGCATGATGGGGCTACCAAGTCAGTTTATACCAAATTAGCTCAGTATCAGGGTACAGATTCACAATCTTAGCTTACATTAAACTTAATTACCATGACAACCAGTATTGAAGATATAGTGTCACCATGACAGCAATATTCAATCTCACTTTATTATTTTGTTAGCCTTCCATTTAATGTGAAAGTGGGACAGTTTACTCAGTGAGAAGATTATCCCCATTGTAGTACTTGAATATTACTATACTACAATCATGGGCTTAGGCAGACACCCGTCCAACTGGACGCCGTGAAGTGAAAAATTGCCTCATTTGCACACCCTGTTTTAAGAAACTTTAACATACAGGAGATAGGACAACTGTCAACATTGGACACCCAGTTTTTTGAAAAGTGAAGCAAAATGACCCTTTTGGACACCCTACATGTACTTTTGATTTGGGCTAAAACCCTGACTACAATATTCTATATTACTACAATATTCAAGTAATATTGTAACACTTGAATATGGTTACTAACAGAACACAAATCAACCTACAGACTCCTTCCTCAATAGCCTTTTCCTTTTTTTGTATGCTCCAATCTAAGAAACACAGCATTAACATACCTGTTATAATATTTAATAAATACGTATTAAGTCTCAAGCTTGTACTTATACCACAACCCACGCCCCCCCCCCCCCTACCTGCTTCATTACTAGCCTTTAATTTTTGTACACTCCAATAAAAGAAAGAAAAAAAACAATAACCTAATTAATTTTAATTATCGTTAAAAAAAATCATCAAAAATGAAATTATCAAAAATTCTGTTGCCTTTTTGCGTTATTTTTTCTGTTGCTATAATAGAGGGCTTTACATATCACTAGGCCTAGAGTTTCTTTTCTTTTCTTCTTTTTTCTTTTTTTTTCTTCTCTTTTTGTACTGCTTAAGTTGAATAATTTCAAAAGTATCAGACCTCAAAAATATCATATTTTATTGAAAATAAGTTTGAGTAATTACTCGGAAGAAGCAGCAAATATTTTGTAAAATGAATAGATTGTTGTAACCTCAATATTTTTTCTTACTTTATGTAAATATCATCTCTGGGTCAAGTTTGTGTATTTTTATTTTTCAGGACCACAGAAGGAAATGACCAAAATGGGGTGAAAAAGAAGTGAATTTGTCAAAGAAACCACTAATCACATCTTCTTTGCAAAATAAGGAACCAGTTGTTGAAAGGGAGACAACTTCCGTATTCTTGTATTGCAGATACAATATCCAACAGACTGAAGAGTGCTAGTCAAAGAAACTTTTCCAACTGTTCAAAACAGGAAATATATGGGTCATATGTCATGTGATTTTGTTGACCAATGTAATGCTTACTTTAACTTAACATATTGTTAATTTGTTTTTACTTGAGAATGTCATATTCAATCTTTAAAAAAAAAAAAAGATTGAGGGGGGGGCGGATTTGTTGTTAAAATATTTGTTATTTTGGTATTTGATATATTTATCATATCATAAGTTAAAAGAGTCCTTTATGTATCATTTTACTAAAACTTATTATATAAATTTTCTTTCATACATGTATTTTCTATACTAGGCTATGTACATGTTTCTTGACAAAATTCTGTTTTGTTCCTCTGACAGCTGACATTTTACTGATTAACGTCTATGTGGATGACAACACATATATAATATAGATAAAAGTGATAAGTTTACAATCTCAGTGCAGTGATTGAGTTGTTGTTGTTGTGAACTTATCTAGTCTTGTTGGTTGTTGCTCTCCTGAGTTGAGGGGTAATGGGTTATGTTGCTCAGAGAGCAAAGAGGCGACACAAAACAAACTTGCTGCGTTTTTTTCTAGACTCAAATTGGTTTATAGTTTGTCTTATTTTGGCATGTATTGCGCCCTGTTATATTGTCTGGTTACCGATCTATGTTTATTGCAGCTGACGTTGTGGGTGATTGATTTTTACCTGTGGGGCTGGAAATAACCTTAACTTTAATGAAGAACCAAAATCAAACAAACAAACTAAACACTCCTTAAGTTGCAGGGCAGGTTTGTACAAGGTTTCCTCTCGGTTTTCCATCGTATTTAAACGAGGAACAGTTTGAATTGGACAATATGGTCATAATGCAAATACCTTTGAGTATGACTTTAAAGCCCAATGAAACAATTTAACAAAAATGAAACAAACAAACTAAACACTCCTTAAGTTGCAGGGCAGGTTTATACAATTTTTTCTCTTGGTTTTCCATCGTAACAATGTAACAAACTTCCTTCATTTGAGGTCTGAAAAATTGTGAATAGTAGACACCATTGGGGTTTTGTTATAATAATTCAGTGCGTTTACTGGTTCTGTCACAAATGTGAAAAAAATGTGGCAAATGTTGAACAAAAACATAAACCAGGTAAATATTTGGTTAATACTTTGTCAAGAGCTGATTAATCTTGATTAATGGTTGTGATATATTTGTTGATGCATTATAAGTTTAAAATCAGCCAGGGGTTTTTATAGACGAAAATTTATCATAAACTCAATTTGATATTGCCTAATACTCAATTTTACTAACTTTTCATCGAAAATCCACTGTTAATTCTGAACTTTATAATTTCTTAAACAAAACTGAAGATCAAATTTAAGAAAAACTCAATTTGCCAATGTAATCCCAATGAAAAAGTGTCTATAAAAACCCCTGTACAGATTGCCAACTGAGTAGGGAGAAAGCATGGGTCAGTTTGACTTATGGTAGACTCTTGGCCCATCAAAGGCCCCAGGTACAATTCCCAGCAAAGGCACTCAAATTATTTCTTCTGTACATTTATAATCTATATATAGTAAGTATACATTATAATATACATGTATATGTGTGATATGTGTAAATGTTTACGGCATTGTTGTTAAATTATAGATCTACGCCTATTTCCCGTTAAAATTTGTTATCTTTGCTTTTCAATATCATTACATATTACTGGTGCAAATGGTCGGTTAAACTCCGATGACACAACGAATTGTAGATTTTAAAAACTTGGTTGTTACCTTCTGATGATGTGTATATGCTGTATATATATCGTGTGTGTGATGAATTGCAACAATAACCAGACATTTATTAAGAAAAGCCCTGGTAATGAAGTGGAGTCCGTTTTAGAAAGTGATCTTAGATTGAGTAAAACGTAAATACCATGACGACCAGTGCATAGTGATGTCATGACATTTACATGCAACATAGGCTAAAGCTAAGGACATGTCGACATGCGATCCACTGAAACTGAGGACAACTGGGCTCAGGCAACGTGTTCGTCACAGACCTGTCGACATTTTGCAAAACACTTGCGATTCATTGCAACCAAACATCACAGACTGGGTTATGAACAGGTCGACTGCGATTAAATGTAACTGTGAATAAGTACACATGCTCACTGTGCAGCTATCATACTGTCACATGGTTAATGTTTATCATGTGACCAGAATGAAAAAAAAATTTACACAAATTCAATGTCAGTTTTTCAATGACCCCTGACAGCAAACGTCCCTATTTGAATTCAGTTGCAGTGAGATGCTGGTAGTTGAGTTGAGATGAGTTGAGATGGATCGCAAGGTCGACATGTTCACTTTGGGAAACAAACCCCAGGTCACCAGTACCGTTATTCATTGAATCGAGCGGCCCTATGGTTTAGGGTAGAATGTTCTGAGCTTACTCAGGCTGATTTTACTTAGCACTGGAGAAATGTTAATTTTCCAGAGTAAAACACTTCCCATTTTACGGTTGGGAGCACTGCCATTGAATGAGTCAAAATACTGTTGAGTATGACTTTATACACCATTGAATACAAACTAAATCGTTTTGTACCACTCTGTGAAATTTTAAATCCATAACTTTCTTTGGATGGAGTTGTTACTAGGATCAATTGTTTATGTAATATATGTTTGTAACAATGTTTGTTACAAATATCAAAGTTCATCATGCAACATCGCTGTGTGACCTTGAATGTTAAAGGAACACCTAGAAAATCATATGACCATAGTTGAAGTGAAGTCCCATGTTTTGGGGGGAAATAGTTCAAACAATACATTTGGAGCAAAATTTGTTATCTTATGTTTTGTGTTCTTGAGAAACTTGACAATTAATCAAGGAGTGGTTACAGGTATCCTTTGCATAAATGCAACATTGTTCTGTCAGCTTTGAAGAATACACCACCAAACAAGCACCTGGGCCTGTATTGATAAAACTACTTCAGTATTATTTAAAGTTAAGACCAACTTAGCGAATTTTCAATGATCATTTTGGGTACACGTAGGTGAACATAAATTTGCTGAACTTTTCATGATCTCAAATGAAAGATTATAAGTGAAATTTATAAAATGTGAACTCATTTATTTCAAATTTTACTTTCTTCATGGGAAAAAGGGAAGCTTAAATTTGGCTAAGTATGGCAAAACTTTAAGAAGTATTTAAGTAGCTTTATGAATAGGGGTTCTGTTGCAGGTATGTTGGGATAAATGAAACTTAAGATGTTTGACTAAAATAAGTTACAGGTATTGTGTGGTTAAATGTGACATTGATGGGTGAAGGAACAAGTCATAGGTTTTGTTTGGATAGTCACCAGTACTGTATATCACCTCAAATTGTATTAATGACTGTTTGTTACATGTTTATTATATGAACAACTTATTACGTTTTCTGAGAAATCCTTATGCTTTATAACCGAAAAATATGTCCTTTGCTTCCCAGACATCCTTCAAGGGATAGACAATATAATTAACAAGTATAGGCTTAGTGAATGAGTGGGTATTTGTGAGTATTTAAATGTTTGTGATACTTCCATACATATTAGGATAACAAAATAAATCTGAAAAGCTGTTACCTTCAAACATTGTAATCGCTATGAGCGAATGAAGGGTTCTTCAGAGAAAAAAAAGGCGAGAATTTGATATATATGGCTGCTTTCTTGTGGAAGACCCAAGCACTGAGCAATATTTTAAGTAGCCATATGTCTTTTATTATGGTAACTCACCTAAACATGCGCAGCAATGTGGTTAGCTGATTGGTCAAGCGACACACACCTCCAGCCGTCATTGTTAAAATGTCTACCCCCGTATTATTCTTACGTTGTAATGGACTAGCTACATGTAACTTTCAGAAGTGAATAAGCATTGTAAACCATATCGGGAAAAAACCAAGTTACCATCATTTGAAGCAAATTTCACACTCTTTCCAATGCGTACCTTCATTTCTTAAGTTAACCATCTCTTTAGTATGACCTTCATAGTAAAAAGTATTGGATGAAATTTGAGGTGATTTACGGTATTTGTACAAGGTACACTGTACAAGAAGAGAGCTTACAAGTAATCTGACATGTTGTGTTTCATTTATTACACTGTTTGACATAGAAAAAATAATATAACAATGTAATATCCTGCTACATGGTGCAACATGTTTTAGAATGTAAAAATGCAACTTTGTTGTGTAGCCACATTGTATTTTACCACAATTTGCAACATTTGAATGTTGTTATGAGCATTGTTAATTTTTTATTAATCTGTGCAACAACTATATTTCATAATATGTAGTCCTATATAAGTGTGGTAACAGTGATGAAATAATTGCATAAATGGTTTGTTTTACAGACGTTTTTATAGAATTGAGTGTATGTTGCAATACACATTAATTATATATTTCACTTGAAATCCTTACACAGTAGTTCTTTTCATGCAGTGAAACTATTGAGACATGATATTTTGGAAAGGGGATGGCACGCGGTCTTTAAGTTGTCAAAATGGTCCAGACTTGTTCCTGGACATCCCATTTAGTAACATCCCAATTGATTATCCGGAGTGTCCTTCAATTTAAAGCGCCACTTTCATAAATTTTGTGACCGCCTTTCAAAGATTACATGTAAATTACCTCCTTTTTCAATGTTCCAAATCTTGCATTATAGGCATGTTACAGGGGAACTGGTTATAAATTGCGGTGCCGTAAAATGTCTCAGCTCACTGAGTACATAAAGTCCCTCAACCCCAGTTCTTGAACTTTCTTTCGTTTCTCTAAAGTTTGACAAATTCAAAATCTAAGCCGATTTTTGAAGGTCGTCATATTTAGTACATAATTTTTTTTATTAAATTATTTTTTTCTCAATTAGAAAGTAGTCATTAACAATTTTTTTGTTTAATTGAGAGGCTGCATTAGCTGAGTGATTGGCATAGCCAGCATTTGCTGCTGACATTTGGTGCTTGGCTCTAAGGGTCGTGGGTTCAATTCCCTTACTGGTCTCCTCTGTCTACAAAATGTAGAGCTAATACAATGTAGGACTATTCAATTGAGGGGAGACAGGATTATATCCCAAAATGAGGTAAATGCTGGACAGATGTATATATAGGATTCACTTAAAATTATTTAAAAAACCAGCATCAAACTCGACTCAATTGAAGCACAAATTTAATATCCAAAATTTGGATAATAACCCTTTGAAATTTCTAACTTTTAAAAATAAATGTTAGAACTTATTTGAGGATGTTTATTAAAAAAAATTACTAAATTACCAATGTTATAAGATTTTATAAATATATATGAAACAGTATTATTAGTGTGAAAATAAGCAGAGCTATATTTGTTGAAATGGAAATGATTTCTGTTGACTATAGGTATGGTTAAAAACGTATGAGTGTCTAGTTCAATTGTAAAAGATTTTGGACCTTTATATGAAGTAATAAGAAACACAAGACAACCCAGGCCCTAACTCTTTTTAATTTCAGGCCCTCTGACCAAGGGCAGTTTATACTTGAAGTTATTTATGCTTTCAGATATGGAGGAACATTAATTTTCCAAAAACATTTTGTATATAACAATTCACAGTATGGTTGTGTTCACTCTTTGGATGTACACCACCATCATATAAATGAAAAACCCTTAACCACGACATTAAACACATATCAATCAATCAATCAATCAATCTAAATTTCAAACCTTTTTTGTTTCTTTAAAAATGGAATCAAACAAAATTATCATAATTAACTATTTTAAATACAATCAACTATTATTCTATGCCCCAAACACATATCTTATTTAGTTTTTCATATCAGTATATTGTAACTGGACCATATCAGCGTAATGTATGTAAACGAATAATCATTCATAAGTTTATAACAATATAATTACATTTGTGAAATACTTAGACAAAACTTACTTTTTTTTTCAAAATGTAACATAAGGCAGTGTCATACCTTATGGGGACCATGTAAAATGTCCATAAAATATATTATATCACAACCATACATTAGGGACCATCTCAAAATGTCTTCATATCATCATGTTTAAATGTTAAGATCTTAAATTCCCTCAAATGTATTCAGCTAAACATTGCTGATCGTTTTATGACTATTAGAATTCCAGATTATATTTTATCATTTTAATATAGTTGTTTCTTACCAAATTTACATATAAACAAAAATATACATATTACATCTAAATGTTTGTTTGACCAACTGAGGCAAAATTACAGCTTAATTTACAAATTTTGTGTGGTATTACATGGGAAAAAAAAGGCCTGAAACTTTCTAATTTACTGGTGGCTGGCTTTCAGTTTACTTTGACGAGTGAATAAGACAGCATGTCATTGTCATTAATAGGCCTTCTCACAGCATTGACTCACTTTACCATGATATATAAATGTATCAAAATGGCTATACTAATAAAAATAATGACTTTATTTACCTATTGAAGGACGATTCAAAATAATTCATACATAATGTGACAATTTCAAAGTAACATTCTAAACTGGCTTATCTAGGACAGCAGCAAGGAAATAAGCCTCATATGGTCGAGCAAAAAAGTACCAAACTATGCTGTTATTGGAGGCTACACTGTAAAAAAAATTCCTTAACAAAGTTATGGAAGCAATTCCATAACGCCTTTCATGTGGAATTTTCCTTAACTTTTGTGGAATATTCCGTAACCCCTTAAGGATAATCCATAAAAATGTTTGGAATAATCCTTGCCCCGAGACAAATTCCATGCCATATTCCTTAAACTTTATGGAATATTCCGCTCGTGCTTTATTGGAGGGATATTCCTTACCTTTTTCCTTAAGATGTTAAGGAATATTTTTTTCAGTGTAGTGATACACGTCCTTGGGAACAAGATGATTTTGAGGGTGTACGTGGCTGCTTGGAATTTATTTATAGTGCCAGTGAAAATAGTTCCTGAGAGAATTTTTGAGATTCAGTGTTAATCAACATAGCTAACAAAGCAAAAATGAAGAAGGGGAGATGATATTTAGAACTAAATCTTTGCATGGGGACACTTTTTATAAGTGAATTGCATTAAGAATGGTGTTGAACACCAATTAAATGGCAACATTATAATTGTATAATAAACATGCTAGTATGATTTTATTGTTAAACAACACAGATTAGAGACATTAAACTTCACATACTGTTCATTATTCTAAAGTTTTATAAAAAAATGTTAAGATTTAATTTAAAGCATTACCTAAAAAGCTATCGACTTAGTACAAGAAACAATGTTACATTTTATTTTTGCCAATACTTGCCCCAAAATTGCCAGTGCGATGCTATTTCATGCATAACAGAATCAGTATTTCTTACATATACCATACCATATGAATTCTTAAATTGTGTTACTGTAAATAATTAAAATTACACATCCACTTTTAATTATGTAGTGATAATTATATAAGCATGCCGGTAATAAGCATTAGTTAATATTTTTAGCAAAACTTGATTTTGATAGCAAGCCATTCTCTAAGTTTCTAGATGAAATTTGATTTATTGATGAAATTATGCTTAAATTAGTTTTTTTTAGTTATTACCTGACTTATTCACCTGTGACAGGTGGCTGTGATTCAGTTGTTAGCACATCTGACTACTGATACTCCCTCAAGGTACCGTTCAGAGGAGCAACACACCTTGTTGACCTCCGGTTTATAAGTGAGATGCACTGGATTGTTCTGGCAACGGGGTGGTTTTTATGAGGTTTCCTCTTGATTTTCAACCTTATTTAATTAGGAGGTTTCAAAAATTGACAATATTGCTCCTAAAAAAAATCTTGTATAAAATATAAAGCGGTCATTACAATTTTTTTTAAAAATTAAATTTAATTCAGTGATACATTATAATTTTAATCTCTCGTTTAAGAATGATTTAAGCCCTTCATTTTACATAATTAATATTACCGGGTAACTTCACCAATAAATCCAATTTTCTGGGTTGGCTTGTTGATCCAAATGGTTGCTTTTTGATTTTTTCATTTGATTAACACCATTATTGCTTCTATCGTGGGTTTGTTGAGAGTGCACATCTGAGTCATGAGAATGTTGCAGAACAAATGTTTTTCAATAATTCCTGCTTAAGGGCATCGATCCAGGCCCCCTATTCATTAGCGGCCTCATGCCCACTTTGTCTTGAGACTGTTATTGTCAATTTTGGTTGTTTTTGATAAACAGGATATAGGACTATTGGAGTCCCACTTCATCATTCGAGTGAAAATAACCTAAAGTTCAGCAAAGAAAACAATCCAATCATAATCGGAGCCAAAAGAATCGAATTTCCATCATGACCTTTTTGTGTTGATTAAATTTAATTTAGATTTTTCTTCTAAAAATATTGATTCATGGTCATATAAGTGAAATACCCTTGAGTACGACGTTAAACCCCAATCAAACAAACAAACAAATCTA
>JAVFBX010224702.1:0-11159 GCA_034783855.1 Mopalia kennerleyi | reverse complement strand
TCTGCTTTGCTTCAGCTTCAAACTTTTGATTTTACACATTAAGGAGTTTTTCCAAAAATTAGTCTCAAACTTCTTTTTAAGATAATTACAGAAGATTTTCTTCTCAGATTTTGTTGAAAATTTGTATCAAATCTTTGAAAAGAATGTCCGTTTCATTTTTTATAATATTTTATAAAATAAATGCTTCTGAAATGAGCTTAATTTTGAGATTTAATGAGTTTTGAGCTACAGTTGGCTAAATATAAAAATAAAGAAATGAAAAGAAAATAAAGCACAGCTTTTCACTATAAAAAAATATGTCATAATTAATTCCTTTCAGGCTTAAAATTCAATTATATTTCATTATAGCACAATGAAGTTTAATCTGCATTCTATCAATATAGTAAGCGTTAATAATAAACTTAAAAGGAGTCCTAAACAAAATCCAAAGTGTTTATGTTATTATTAATTGAGTAGCTGTAATATGCATTATGCATATGCATTTATTATCTGGAGGGTTGGGCGGAAGCTTCCTGTTGCCCTGGTGCTTTCAGAGTTATGGGGCAACATGACGTTGATCTGTTTGTTATGTCTTTTTATTACATGCTGTTATTGTATTGTCTTTATTTGATGCCAGTAGCTCTGAAGGTGGGTTCCTTCACCTATTGGGCTGCCCCTGGCACACCATTATGTGATTGAAATAACCTTAAGTCAGTGATAAACCCCAATCAAACAAATATACAACTAAACCAAAAGGAGTTATCATTGCAGCCAAGGGTTCCTAGGATTGAAATTGCAAGGGGTGTATTCTAACGATACATCGAACTATTGGTAAATGGCAATAGTCTATCACAATAGTTATACTAACAACTATCAATAGTTTGAATAGTTGGCATGTTTCCATAATATTTCCCCCGCGGCCATGGCTTAGTGGTTAGCGTGTCTCTCAGGCTTAGGCAGAGGGGTGTCAACCTGTCCTTTTGGCACCCTGAATTGAACAATTGCCTCAAGTGGATTAGACACCCTGTTTTTAGAAACTTAAACATGCAGGAGATAGAGAAGCTGTAAAAATTGGACACCCAGTTACTAAACAAAAATGCAAATGACCATATTGAACAGCATAGTTTTAATTTCTGGCTAAACCCCGGGCATGTCTGCTTACTAATCCTACTTCCATGTACCGTCCATGGGATAGAGTCCGCCTGTTGACATTCGGATATTTGAGGGAGTCACATTTTGTGGTTCCGGCAAACGTGGGGGTTGTTTTTATGAGGTTTCCTTTTGATTTTCCAATTCAACATTAAACCCTATTGGGCTAATCAAACAATCCATTATATTGCTTGATTGTATACAAACAAATCATTTCAAGACCATGGATAAACTATAATACATTAACAGTGCTTCAGTGAAATTGAAATATACTGATGGTTTATGGTGTAAATGCATAGTTTGGAACTTCAAAATACTTATGCCATATGTTATTTTGACAAATCCAACAATCACAATAGTACTGAAATAGTACTAATAATTAATATGTATAGTCAGTGGTTACTACTACAAAATTGTGGTGTGCTAATTAAAGTTTGAAAGATGTTCGCTTTAGTTCTTTCTCAAATACAGTAGCTTGTAATTTATGATTTGAATTTATACACTGTATTAGCAATTTCCTTGTAGATCAAACAACAAATTGGCAACATTTAATAATCATACTTCCTTGTTTGACCCTATTTACAAGGCTTCGGCAGGGCATAATCTATTTATTGGACCAGTCAAAAGTCAGATATGATGGAGTCTAAATAAACCTATAATTATGTTATATTTCACATTCATTTATGTTATGACTGCAGTTTACTGTGTAACCCGTGAGCCAACAGTCCAACTAGGAGGACAAGAGAAACTATCTGGAGTGACATTAACCATATGTCCCAGTGTTCTGTTGAGTTTCTTTAACCGTAAACCAGTGCCATTCTGTCATTACTCTAATCAGCTTTAAGATAATACCAGATTTGGATTACCAACTCTATTAACCTTAGAGGATGCCATCAGGCATGGTTCATAGAGTGGACTTGTCATCTTTTAAGTAAAGTATTATCAATGCTTGGCCTCTGTGTCAGGCTGACTGGTGGTTTCTGTTTCCTTGATGGCCCTGGCGGCTTCTGGCTATAGGCAGTACAATCCAAGAAAAGTCACACTGTTTATGTAACATTGGTGGAGGAAGATTAGAATGATGAGAATAAAATTTACCATTTTATGGCTATGCTGATGTGAAACTTTGAAACTTATTTCAAATTGAATAAATGCCAACAGAAAAAATTCAGCTTATATAGGGGCTTAATTTTTTAGTATAATTGCTATAACACCATTAAATAAGTTTAGTTAGTAGGGTAGCCCTTTAACTGAAAAAGGTGCCTAATTTTCGTAAAATTTTGTTTAGATCAGTTTCAATGGACATTTTTGTCTGTTAAACCTCCAACAAATCATATATAAAAACGAGGCACTCTTTTGATGCCCAAACTGTCTACGATGAACTGTTAAATTAGAAAAAAACACTTTCATTTTAGAATCGGCCAAAATCTGGAGTATTTGAAATATGGATTTAAAGATTGACAATCAATTCCAGAGCAGAGTTGATGAAGCACCATGTAGAAAGCCCAGTTTAAAAATATTTGACCTTAAAATGAGTATTTTGGAAGCTATTTAAAAGGGTACTAAATTGTGTCTGAGAGGCAGAAGATGAATTTTGTAAGTTAGAAAGCATCAACATATCCCAGAAAAACATAAATGTATTTGATTACATGCTGATATATTGTCACAACAAGGAAAGAAATTAGGATTTGTCATAAATTTCCATGTCTATTTAGTGGTCAGATATTGTCGTGGAATAAACACTTCGCTTTATTCAGGTGGCAGTAAATATTTGTCCATTATTTCCAGGTTGATTTCTGAAAAAAATATTCTAGCACAAATTGAAAGTTTTGAAAAGCAGATGTTTGTTCTGTAAATACATCTACATTATTGTAACCTGTTATTGTTTACCTCATTACAGGGTTTTTTTTCAATTCAATGCTCCAGTAAGAAAACAACTAATGCAAATTTGAGAATTTTGACTACATGTATCATGCTGTTGGCCCAGGGTAGAAGTAGTAGTAGGGGATATTATTCTTCAGTTAAAAGCCTTCAAGGTCCAAGGTCATCTGATAACTGCAACCTGATCCTGTCAGCCAATCATGATGGAAGATATCGGTTCAAAGGTCATTATTACATGGAGAATGTTATGACTGGTCCATGGTTGACCATTGAGTGACCAGATGGGTGTACAAGAGACAGATGGCTGAAGATGGTTACCCTGTCATCATGATAACCCCATCTATCAATCAGTGGCTCAGGGTTCAATGATTTCACACACTGCCCTCGCTCAACCATATCATCATTTACAGCACCCCTAGAGGAAAGCTAGGAAGGATGGATGTCTTCTGGGTGTGCATCTTATCAATGAAATATAGAGCTCACTGAAGTCTCTCAATATTGAAATTCATTATTTCTCTTTAAAAGGACTCAATAGAATTTATATAAATCATATTAAATGTAACTGTCACAAATACAGATAAATATTTTTAGAAATTGTATTTTATTTTTAAAATATTTTTAGCAAGTATTATAACTAAACTTTCTCAATATAGAAGAAAAAAATAGCTAGAGCTGTCTAAGTACTATGGTTATTTACAAAGCAAGTGTTTTAATGATTTAAGTTGTACAGTTTTATTGAGAGAGCTAGCCTTGTCTGCAATTAATGCATTTATTATTCAGCGTTTGAAAAGTGCATCTGCAAAAAATGTTTTGCTGAAAGCTGTCTGCACACTCCACACATTGCTAGCATTTATTTCAACATGTAAACTTCAAATTTTCATTTCTTGGCTTTATTGATTGGTGTTTAACGCCATACTTAACCCACATAGCTGCATGCAAAATCAATTGAGTTTTATTTAAGTTGAACAATACAGCATAGTGAAATAAGACAAAGTTGTGAATTCAAAAAGCATAATTCTGGTTCGTACTGCCCTATGTATCGAGGCACCATTGCTTTGAGACCAGAATCTTCCCCAGTCCCCATAATCAGCCCCGGATTGGTGTATCCTAAGGCCTTCATATTGAACTCATAGCTGCAGTACCAGTTGCATATATATCACACTTATCACAGAAATTGGAATTGAAATTTGAATATTTAATATTGGTTTGATCGGTGCTTCCTTATAGATGACATTTTCATATACTCAGCTGGTAAAATTTTGTCTGGTTGTCTTGAGGTTTGGTTTATTAATGAGGTCTGTCAAAATTTCCATACGTTGATAAATGAAACTGGCAGTCAGCAGTGACACTCTGTTCTCTAGAGGGATCAAATTATAAACCCCAGTCAGGTGTCTAAAATCCTAAATATTGAGCATGTTATTCCACCAAGTGAGACTTCTGTTATTCTTGCTTATTTTAGTTAAGTCTGTGTATAAATTCTCTTGAAACCGATAAATCGTTAAATAACTTATGATACCAACCAATTCATTTCCAGATTTACATTTAATTTGTATGCCAACAGTTTTCTATGCTAGTTACCCAGGGGTTTAGCCAAAAATCAAAAGTATGGTGGCCAAAATGGTCATTTTGCTTCACCTTTTAAGTTTGTTTGTTTGATTGATGTTTAACGTCGTACTCAAGGGTATTTCACTTATATGACGACGGAGACAAAAATAAAACGTACAAACAGATCAGCTTCCTGTTTCCCTTTAGATCTGAGAACACCAGGGCAACAATCACTGATACAGGCCAACTCAATGGGCAATGGATGGTTTGTTTGAATGGGGTTTAACGTCTTCACCGATACAACACCTGATTGTCCATTTCACACTGTTCCTTGCTTAAATACATACATGTACGATTAAAAACTGAGATGAAACCTCGTAAAAACCAACCTGACTATTGCCAGTCGAGCCACATTACGTGACACCCTCATATACATGACAGACTGACTCAAACTCATGAATGGTAATACATCGAAGGGATTAGTAGGCTAACAAATGAACTACTTAGCCCGGTGCTGAAGGTTTTTTCCCCTGCTTTTGTATGGTCAGGCGCTATAAACAATTATTTCATATATTTAATACTAAACACTTTGCATGACGAAAAGGTCAACCCCCGAAACATAAATTTTATTTTATATACCAACACAACGGGTAAAAAAAAAACCCAGCAGAGCCCTACTGAATGAGTCTTTTTGCTTTACTTGATACAGTGCCCAACTCAGTTCCATTTATCCACCATAACAGGAGGCCTAGGTAAATGCATGTATAAACAGTTGAGGTCTTTCTGGACCCCTTGGTCGATTTTCAGAACACCTGTTATATTTAGTCTCTGTATATGCATAAGAGTATAAATCTGTTTTGGAAAGCTTGAATACAGAGGATTATATATTTGTGAATGTGGTGAAAATCCAACTATTATTTCTAAAAATATTTCAAAATGTGTAAATGTCAACAGAAAGAAGAGTTTTAGTAAACCCAACATACGGCCCGTAACGCCCTCATTGGGTGTTCATGGGGTGACCATGGTAACCCAAGACCTTTCAGATAATGTCACGCAACATGCCATGTTCTAAGGAAGAGTGCAAAAAGTGGGAAATTGATATGGGTACCAGTCGAAATATGGTAACCATGGAAATTTTTTATACAGTGTTAATGGATTTGGTAACGATTTATAGCGTTCCAGAGACAGACGAAAAAGTTTTTAAAATGAATCTGTAATAGCAAAAGGCACAACTACAGTTAATGACTAATGTGCCTACCAAGTTTCATAAAGAATGGCTTTATAGTTTTCGAGTTCTGCTCCGGAAACGGATTCGAGCCATCCCGACGAACGGACATACAGACGGACAGATTTTTAAAACAATGAATCCGTAATAGCAAAAAGCACAACTACAGGTAGTGGTCAATGTGCATACCAAGTTTCATAAGGAATGGCTTTATAGTTTTTTAGTTCTGCTCCATAAACGGATTGGAGCAATCCAGACGAACGTACAGACAGATTTTTAAAAAGATGAATCCGTAATAGCGAAAGGCACAACTACAGGTAATGGTTAATGTGCCTACCAAGTTTCATAAAGATTGGCTTTATAGTTTGAGTTCAGCTCCGGAAACGAATTGGAGCCATCCGGACTAATGGACAGACAGACGGACGGATTTCTAAAATGATGAATCCGTAATAGCAACAGGCACAACAGTAAATGGTCAATGTGCATACCAAGTTTCATAAAGAATGGTTTTATAGTTTTTGAGTTCTGCTCCATAAACGGATTGGAGCCATCCAGACGAACGTACAGACAGATTTTTAAAAAGATGAATCCATAATAGCAAAAGGCACAACTACAGGCAATGGTTAATGTGCCTACCAAGTTTCATAAAGATTGGCTTTATAGTTTGAGTTCTTCTCCAGAAACGGATTCGAACCATCCCGACAGACAGACGGACAGATTTTTAAAACGATGAATCTGTAATGGCAAAAGGCACAACTACAGGTAATGGTTAATTTGCCTACCAAGTTTCATAAAGATTGGCTTTATAGTTTTCGAGTTCTGCTCCGGAAAGGGATTGGAGCCATCTAGACGAACGGACAGATCGACGGACGAATTTCTAATATGATGAATCCATAATAGCAAAAGGCACAACTACAGTAAATGGTTAATGTGCCTACCAAGTTTCATAAAGATTGGCTTTGTAGTTTTCGAGTTGTGCTCCGGAAACGGATTTGACCCATCCCGACGAACGGACAGACAGATTTTTAAAACGATGAATCCGCAATGGCAAAAGGCACATCTACAGGTAATGGTTAATTTGCCTACCAAGTTTCATTAAGATTGGCTTTATAGTTTTCGAGCTCTGCTCCGGAAAAGGATTGGAGCCTACCGGACAGACGGACGGACGCTGATCATACCATAATATGACCGATTTTCATCGGGCGTATAAAAATTAGACAACATTTTTCAAAGTTTATTTCTAGATGTGCAATAATGATAGTACACAATACATTAGGTGACTGTGACATAGTAGTAGTAGAATAGCACGCCTGGAAAATCATGCGACCGTGGGTTGCGTGAAATCCTACCTCTAGTGAGAATTTTTTTAAAAATTTTGTCTATTAATTTATAATTTTGTATAAAACCCACTTCAATATTGATATCAAACCGAAAATAGTTGAATTTATCGCATAAAAGTTAATCCTTAAGTACATGATGTTTAATATTTTTTTAGAACCATTATCGCCGTATGTAGAATCTGGTGAGAAATTTTTAATCTAAAAGTTTGTGGTCGCGAGAAATTTTACATTTTTTCCAGGGGTGGTAGAATAGTCTTTAAACTACATGTACTAAGTGCCTCATTTAAACAAATGCTTGATTAGAACAATCACAGTGGATTTGTTTTGTCTATCCCACCTTGGAAAGTCTTATATAAATGTAAAATACAACTCTCAAAAAACATTAAAGGAAAGCAAGGATGAAGTTCTAAAAAAATGAGGCACCTTTTACTACATCGTAATGTGCTCTTTACAATGGTAAGACTTTGAAATTTCTAACATAAATAGTTTTTAGAAACACGACATGAAAAATGTAGGGTCTGCTTAAAAGTTTTGCCACTTGGCTATGATAAAAGGAAAACTAAATTATAGGCTCAAATTTCCACTATTTGTAATTAGAATTTCGAATCATTTTTTTTCACCAACACATGGTTTGAATATTTTTGAACTTTTTATCCAATACACCCTATTAATTTTAGCTCTATGTGCCCATTGTGGAGGCAGATAGTCAAAGTCAAAGTCTGACATTGACAAGATTTCGCTTCTCATTCCCAATGTTTGTTCAATGTATAAAGTATAAACCTGTAGCGCGGTGCATCATGGGTAATTTACATGGCGGTTATTGTAAACAGCAAGCTAAATCTTGTCAATGCCGTTCTTTGACTTTGGATATCTACCTCCACAATGGGCACATAGAACCAAAATTAAAAGGATGTATTATTTAGACAGATTACTCAACACCAAGAGATCATCGACTAGCTGAGCGAAGTGGTTAATAGACCTAACTAGTTTGAGCAGAGGTGGCCAAATCCAGACCGATCTGCGTAGCTCTAATGAGATAGCTAATTCCAACAGTAGGTGACACTATAGTTAGCAGTTAGCAACTTAGCACTACCAAGATATGAAGCATTTCCATATATAAATGTTGCAGACCTGGTCATTTGGGGAGCTCTGTCCAGGTTGAAGCATAGGACTGAGTTGATGCGAATTCGTATCTAATAAACTATAAGGCTTACAGTATAGAGATACAAGGTATAGCCCTATGAAAACTACAGAAATAAGACCTGCCTCTGAATACTAAAAAACTTGAATCCGCATGACCTAATTACCGCAGAACACATTTTAAGCGAGTGTGGTATAGCCTTATAAATAAGACCTGGATATTACACATCTAGGTCTTACGTTATAATATCCTCAGTTCGATCGGTCCATGATCAACCCCTGAAAACGAGTACAAAAAACTACAGACACGTTTCTTACCTTATCTTTACCGATGCATGAGTCTTTCTTACAACCCGTCGGAACTTCAAATCTAAACTTTGCCTCGCTCGGCTCCATACGTAGTCGATTTTGGCAATGCTGTCAACAATAAACAAAAAACGAGCCGCCATGTCGCCTTGTTCAACCCGAAATCGAGGTCAAATTCGACGCCCTCTAGTGACAGTTCTACATTTTGCGAGAGTTGTCGTTCGTCGCTTTCGGGGGAGGTACAATGTGAAGTGGACTATTCGTCGTCTATAAGTGAAATATCCTTGAGTACGACGTCAAACCCTAATCAAACAAACAATCCAATTGCTATGTTAGAAATAATGACGGTAACATAGTTTGACAAAAGTAACATGGCTGAATAAAACTAAAGAAAAAAACTATCGCTATTTCCAATAGGATTATTTAGTTGCAAGTTGATTACACACCGTTTCCAAATTGTTTGTAAGATACAAAAGATCCCTGAAACACAATTTAATATACAACGGAATCGGATTGCCAGTAGGCTTATAACAGTGATAACTCATTATAATATTATTCACAGAATTCACATTTCAACTGTGAAACATAATTGTTTTGGTAATTTATTGCCGGCATTTAAGCCTCCAAGGGCTTGATCTATCACATATTATACTAGTTTATTATCAGAAAGTTGGCAGAGTGACGAATTTCAGATTGTACTAATATTTCGAATTTTCAAACAATTAAACATAACAAGAAAGAATCTAAAACAACTAGGCCGTGGCTTAGTGGTAGCGTGTGCCCTAACTAATCCTACTCCAATTTACCGTTCATGGTATCAAGTCCGACTGTCGACCATCAAGTGTATGAGTGAGTCACATGATGTGGCTGCGACATTTGTGGGTGTGTTTTTACGAGGTTTACTCCTGGTTTTCCACCGTAATGAGACATGGAACAGTGTGAAGTGGACAATCCGTCCTATTAGTGAAATACCTTGAATACTACGTTAAACCCAAAGCAAAGAAATAATCTAAAACCATTAAAAACCTAGTGTTTGCAGTCATTTAATCCGGGACATTAAACTTATTGCCATTATATTCACACAATCCATTGATTATAAATTTAAAAAGTGCGCATGACTATGTAACCAAGTATTGATCGAACGACAACATTTCTTCTCCTCTCGTGTGGTTGTTTACATCTATCATGGAATGGCACTCGTCAAAACCATTTACATCTGTGGCGAATCCCTAAATATCACGGAGAATGACTATCCACCACTATTAGACTTACCTATTTCATCTAGTGTGTACCACAACTAGTCTACTCAGGAGCTGAAGCCTGGTGAATGAGACTATAAAGTTAATGGTTCATGAACCATTAACAATAACGGATTATGTTGGTTGGTAATATTTAAATAGAAAAATGCCACGGAGCTCATGGCTGACAGAATCAATAAAGGCTTTCCAATAATCACAGGAACAAACCACATGATGGTAAAAAAATAGTCAATTTACTGCGAGCAACGAATTGCTTGTATCTGGTTCCTTTAGCCTTTACAAAGTTTTATTTTACCGTTTCTCTTCTGCAATTGCATTTTAGGGATTTGAGAGAGGCAAATATATGACGGACTGGAAAGGTGTCGGAATGTCCAAAGATCCCCTAGATACTGCAATCTACGAAGCTATGCTTTTGGATATCCAACCAAAAACTATAATCGAGCTGGGAACACTTCGAGGCGGATCCACACTGTGGTTCGCGGATCACGTGGACATGTTTGGATTGGAATGCACTGTGTTCGCTTTCGACAGAGACTTCAGCAACCTACATGAATCTGTGAGAAACCGACCTGGAATCCGATTTGTCCAAGGAGATTCGAACCGAATACAAGATGCATTTACACCTGACATGCTTGAGGTATACTTGTAGCCTATTTTAGTTTTTACATGCCCATCATTTGACGGGACATATCATGTTATGGGGTGCTCGGTCTGTCTGTCCACCTTTCGGTTTTTGACCATTATAAATTGACTAATTACATTTAGGATTCCATAAAACTGGGTAGGATTATTCCATGTCGCAAAATGTCGCGTGGGATGGATGTTCGCGTATAACGGCATTCCTGATCTGTCATTTGGCGTCACATACCAGATTGCAATACCTGGAGGAAAATATATATGTCAAAATGCTCCATTTCTACCCTTGAAGCTATTCTAATTTTAAAGTGAAACCGTGGTTCGGTTGTATGCGTGCCGAACTACTAATCCTCTTTCGATGTACCACTTTACAGGTTAAGGTCAGGAGTGAAATAACCTTGACAGCGGAGTTAAACTCCAATTGAAAACGCAGTTTTCTGTAAGCACTGGAGGAAAATACTTTTTTCAAGAGGTAACTTTCATATCATTGTGTTAATATAAGTGAAATACCCTTGAGAAGTTGCCTTCTAAGCAAACCCGGGCCGTGGCTTAGGGGTTAGCGCGGGCGCTATTCAGAAACTTGTCTCTGTGAGAAATGTTAGTTTATAACTGTTTGGCGAAAAAAAAATAGCCTGCAACTATAGAACTCGAGATCTTCCGGGATCAAGGGGGGCCCTGGACCCTCGCCTGTTACTCAGCCCC
>JAVFBX010224691.1:0-11160 GCA_034783855.1 Mopalia kennerleyi | reverse complement strand
AAAATGAGGCAGCTAGTGAATAGGGTCAAACAAAATGAGGTGAATTTTCGTACTATTATACTCGTATCAGTGAATCAAATAAACTTATATGCTATTATTATATTTTAAAACATGTATATTAATGTCTAGATGCAGTACAAAAGAATGATCAAAAAAAGAATTTTTGATAATTTTCAACAGTTTTGGGGTTGCTATTATTTTAATTCATCTCATATTTTATTGTAAATATATATATATTTTTTTTCAACCACTGTTAAATATAATGAAGAATGAACACTTAACTCTTCATAGATTAATAGAACATACTGAGGTACAGGTGGCTTCATTCATAAACTCACTATGTGTACAATGTATGTATGTAGGTCAGAAAGATATATGTATCTAAAATACCCTGAGGGTTATTGGTGGCAATCCTCATCCAAATCCCATCTCTAGATATCAGTGCAATTGGGAATTATTATTGATTATTGAACGGAGAATCCCATCAGTGTCTAAATGGCTTCACCCCGTATCAGTTAGGCAAACAGCAGGTCTATGTATGGTCACGTCTGTCTATATAGTCACATCCTCATAGGAACCACCAAATACCGTACATACTCTTATTTCATTCAACAGGATTTCAACAATATTTTTAGTTTGATTTATAAATGTGTTATGCTGTGCTCAAGTGCATTTCACTCACATGAGGGCATTATACCGCAAGAATAACTGCCACATTATACAAGCATGAGATGCGATGTGTTTTGTCATATTCGAATGTTAATGTTCCTTTAGTGCTAATTAAAACTAACATGACAAGGTTTGAAACATACTGTTGTTAGCCGGAGGGCCTGCGTTTCCAGAAGAAAAATCTGATCGCCTAGCAGTACATTTCATAGGTTTGATTCTTTGATTCAGGTTTAACATTGTACTCAATGGTATTTCACTAACATGTATATGGAGACAGATTGTCCATTACACACAGTTCCTTGCTTTATTACAGCTAAAAGCTGGGAGGAAACCTCAACAAAAACCACCCCTTCGATTATTGAACTAAGTCACGTGTGACTCACTCATATACCATTTTATCGACGAGAGTTATGCAAGAGTTCATAGAAGTCAAAAATATGTCAAATGTAAAAATGTAAAAGAAAAACTTTGGTACTTCTGTAATGTTTGGGGTATTTACCATAAAACGTATCCTTTGATTTTCATACAGCTTTTCAAAGACCTAAACATCAATAGAGAAACAATTGTCTGGATGGTACAGCATTCAGGCAGTCTATAAGTAGGACATACAATAGCCAGGAGGTGTCCTCTATTTGATACATGTATCTATAAAGGATTCTAGCAATCTGAATCATAGAATAACAAGCCATGTGCTGCAGATTTCTGCTCCTTCATTCTGTGTTAAGTCAGCAAAAGAAAAAAATTGCTTCAAAACTTTAAGCATGAAAACTTTTAGAATGGAAAATCAATTTTTTTTATTCAAAATGAATGCCTCAGGAAATCCCTCCATTGAATGGAATAAAAAAAAAAATTAAAAAAAAAGTGATGTAAATTGTGCAGTTTATCTTTATATTAAAAATCAATAAACATAAATAAATTTTAAATAATTCTGCTCTCTTCAATTTAAAACAGGTAACTAGCAAACAATTGCAAAGAAAAAAGCTATTAAGCTTAATATAAAAATATATGAAAGTTAAAAAAAAATGTGGTTAGATTAAATAAGGGGCAGAAACCTGTACATCTGTTCACATTGGAAAGCCTTTATTTAATTACTTTTAATTATTTTATTATAAAATTTAGCAAGATTATCTTCAATGCCAATCATGTTTGTGATTATTCTAATTCCCGAGATGTCGTACAGCCTTTCCTACAAATTGTAACATTTTTGGAATTAGACTGGGGAATAGGGCTACAACTAAATGAAGTTCTGGCGAGACAATTAGCAAACATAGTTCTCTGGCATTATCCACACAAAAGGGCCAATGGTTAAACTGCTGATTGCTGTTTTGATGTCGATACCACAATAGAGTTGAATGAGATGACAGTTCTGGTCTGGGAAAACACACCTTACATCAGTTGAAATGGTAAAATTCACAACTACAGCTGCCAAAAGTTCTTGTTTGATGCATTCACCAGTGTTTCTCTTTTTCTTACTTTCCATCCATTTTATTTTCCACAGTGCACTTTTTTTTTTTGCCACAAGTCGTTTAGCAGCCATGATATCCTGTTGTCAAAACCGGGCCACAAAACATGGCCGACAGCACTTTGCAATTTCTGCCCCATTTTCCTTCTCCTAATTCGGCAGCAAAATGGCTAATGGAGATAGTCTTTGAAGTGATTGTGAGCCTTTATTGAGCACAAATCTGCATTCAGCTATAAAACCAGACATTCAATCAATTAACTTGATCTCTGTACGCTTTGACAAACATTGACAAGTAAAATAAAAAATATGCAGAACAGAATTCAGTTCAAGGTAAAGGTGAAAAATTGCACCTTATTTTTTTTTACATGTTTTGTGATAGATAAGAGGTATTTGAAATTCTGTCAAATTCATTGCATAAAAAGTCTATTTTGTCCCTGTCATTGATAAATCTATTAATGATAATATCTGAAAGTAACAACTTCTTGTTCACTTATCACACAATTCTCTGCCAAAAAAAAAAGTAATAATAAAAACAAACTCATGCAAGCAAGATAAAACTTAAATAACCAAAATCAGATCTTTGTGGCCCTTTAACTCCAAGAGACCCAGGGTTCAGAAAATCCCACCAACCAAAATGTTAACCCTTGTGTATCTTCAGCCAGAAGTGGAATTTTAGGCCTCATAAATCACTCCATTGTATAATGGACACTTTTCTGTTGATGTTGCATGACCGTTTCCCCCAAAAAGTGGGCTGGGATTCCACAGTTAACAGAGAATAAAAAATGAATTGAAATCATTAAGAAGGCTATAAGGGGTGGATAAAAAATACACTATTAAAAAAAAATTATTTTGCCGTATTACTTCATCTCAAAAGTTCTTTCCATAATAAAAAATAAAAGTAGTCAGTTGACAATGACTATATACATTATTATCAACTTAAACGGCCCATAATTTCAGTGAAGCAAAAATCTTGACAAAATTAATCAACCATATCTAGATCTGGAATGCCACAACTGACCCTTAATTGTATTGATTTTATTAGTGTGATAAGTTTCAGGCGTTTTAGCAGGTTATCATCAAATAATGTACGTAACAATTCTCTGAAAATATTACCATCCTAGTTGATGTACATGTAACTACTATTATATGTTTGGAAATAAAGCAGAATTTGTTATCTTTTAATACTTTACTGACTGGTAAAAATGTTAATAATATTATATTCTTAATACAATACTTATAAGAAAAAATATTCTAAGTGACTGATGACAGGCTTACACTGGGATCTGGCCATGCATGGTCAGTGTGTTCCCTGCATAGCCCTAATGTCTGTACTCAGCAATGGAGGGACACTAATTTTCTAACACAGTGAAATACCCTTAAGCATTACATTAAACATTATTTAATCAATCAATCCTCCATTCCTAGATGTTCAAAACAGTATTCTTATTTCTTTCTTTTTATTTATATTTCTTTATAAATCTGGCTATACATGTAGTTTTTAATCAAAGAATATAAATTTTACTCTTTGAAAAAAATTAAATTGGACTCCCAAGAGTGATTAAGCTTTCTAGATAACCCCTGCACTAGAACAGGAAGTTTTACTTTGAGTTACCTCCTCTTGTGCAGGATGTACCTGTTACAAAATTCATCACTGACAACTTGCTATGATGGCTCAACAATGGGCTCGTTAGCTATTACATGCTGGGTGTATAGGGCACCAAAGCCAGAGCAGCATGGGGCATACCATAAATTCCCTAAATTATCAAACAAGTATGTTTTCGTCAATTTCTTATTAAGTTTTCAATATTCACATTTTCTTTTTTGGTAAAATGTACAATTATGATGAAGATTCTTATTTTGAGTATACGGGTCATCGATTTGATACCTTTGTCAAATTTCAATAGATTTATCAAATAACCAAAAAATAAATGAACATAATGGTTTTTTAATTCATTTTTCGAATATAAAAAAATATATATATGTTAATGTCAAAATTAAGTAAAGAATTAATTTGTCTAATTTGCTAAAACTATAGTCTTTAAAAAAAATTCGATATTTTTATTTATGGAAAAATTCTAACTTTTTATTTTTAGAAAAATTAGAGAAACTACCCAAACAGATGGCAACATGGGGTAACAGAATCTGTTGGACAATTCATATCATTTTGTAAGTAGCTTATCTAACATGATCCCTTGATAAATAATTCATAGTCACTAAATTCCAACTGATCCATTGTGTCATCGAAACACACAATGTGAAAACAAGCAGCCATAATATGTTACATAATGGACGCCTGGCGAGGATGTGGAATAAAGATGAACTACATTTTACATAACAGCCCTTCTTGCTTTCCTGAAATTCCATACTGGCTCATTGATTTTCCCATTTATCTGAATAATACTTTTGGAGCCGGTTTCTAAAACATTAAAATGGTTGTACGTGGAGCAGACTAGATTACAGATCTTTAAGTCTGTCGTTTTTCTCGCTATAAATTCTAATAGCGGAGAGAATCTATAAAAAATCATGATCATGGTTTCATACATCCTATAACCAGCATTGCCAGCACAGGTTTCTAAAATAACAGCATGCAATCATGGTTTAATTATGTAATAATGGCTGTAGTTGGGGCCATTTTGTTTTACTTAAAATCCCATTATTTGTTAATATTCACGTTCTCTTTAATATTATTATTTTTTTTATGTCTTTTCTTTTCAATATTTAAAATTTAAAAACTGACACAAATCAAATGCTGAATAAGAATTACATTACAGATTGTACAGAAAATAGTCCATCCATGTACACAAGTATTATTTCAGAAATTTAATGCATAGTATTGAAAAATTTACATTTTGGGTAATTCTACATAAATGCAAAAGTTTCTTTTTTCTCTGTCCATATATAAATCATAAAATTATTTAAAAAATTGAATGCATAAAATTATTAATAAATTTCAGTTTGGGTAATACTTTTTACAATGTGTCCTTTATTCTTAATTTTTAAAAGATTTGTTTGATGTTTGTTTGATTGGAGTTTAACGTCATACTCAAGGGTATTTCACTTATATGACGATGTGGCAGCACAATGGGTGGAGAAAACCACCCTCGACACTAGACTTCCTGTTGCCCTTTAGCTCTGAGAACACCAGGGCAACATTAAGCTACCTCCAACCACTCACAATTTATAAAAGATAACCCAACACTTGTTTATATAGCTGACCAGATGAATCAACACAGGTTTAATCAATACAACAGGTACTTAGTCCAAATATGTTATCCACACCAATCCTATGAAAGCCGGTAACAGAGATATCACACAAATCAATATATAGCAATAGGTATCAATAACACTAATTGTGGTAAATATCATAAAAAATGATTCTTTAGTCCTTATTTGATTAATGTAATGTGGAAATTATTTTAAGGACTTGAACATGGGAGGCAGATGACTTATTTTTCAATTAGAAAATATCAAAATTTCTCAGAAAACATTACTATGTTTGTTTTGTTGTTATAATGCTTTAAAATGTATAAAAATGTAACAGATATTCAAAAAGATAATTGAAGTGGATTTACTAACATCCAAACTTTCACCATTGAGTACTGTGTAGAAATTTTGATGAGTAACCAGCTGGTAATAGAAAGGTTACCAGACAGAAACCGTTCTTGTAACTTCTGTTTATTTGACCCTTTATACCTTTGAGTACCAGCTGGCAACTGAACAGTAATTGCAATTTACCAACAGACCAAAAGATATTGAAAGAGGAGCTTTTATTGCAATGGTCAAGTAGAGCCTTCCTTTTAATACCAGCTGCTCACTGCTTAAAATATAATTAGAGACTGTTTTGGATAATTGTTTTTAAAATATTGTTATATTAAATTCCCCTTATCAAAGAATAGGAAGATTTACTGTATTTTAATAAAAAACAATTATTGCATCAAGTAATTGATGCAAAACCACAGATTTGGAAAATGAATACTGGTACCTAAAAAAATAAGTGGTAATTGCGACATCAATGACAGTATCACCCACATCTACCAGTACATGTATTGTCATGAACAACTGTAATTAAGCCTACCTTTTTACCACCAGGTGAAAGGTGTGGTTTAGATTTCTTCCTGACCGGAATATTACTCCGCCCGTCGAGTAGAGTTGTCATGGCTGCAGACAACATGTTCGTGAGAAAAGCACAGAAATTCACAGCAATTTACTGCTAAATTCTGTGATTATTTGCAGAGTTTGTACAAATCTGGTAAGACAGTATTCCATTATGGTTGACGATAAACTAGCACGGGTTAATCCATTGCTTAATCCGCGATGGTTGACAACTGATTAATAATCATTATATATCCACAGAATAGTATTAAGGTTCAATCCATTAAACGATCACAGAGAAAAGGAAAATTGTCAAAATGGTGGGATCAGTACTCAACTTTACTTATTATTATCACTGCTTTCACACATTCTTGACTAAATTCTTGATAATCAACAATTACAAAGTCTTAAAATCCAGACTTTGTACAAATGTTATCTGAAATATCGTGAAACCTGTTCACCAGAAATGCTGTTATATTGAATCCATTTCACAAGAAATGCACGTACAAGAAATGTAAGCGATATTTTTTCCAATCACACTGAAAAATCACATGGCATGTTGTATCTTTCACCAAATGAAAAGTTTAAAATAAACACTAATTTGATTTGAACAGGTTTGATATCAGTCAAACTTCATCGTACAATCTATGAAAGATTGTAATTTACTAATGGAGAAACATTGTACATGTTATACACAACCCAGAAAAGACTGATTCATAGATTGGTGGGTGTTGAAAGTTTATATGCTGGTGATGTACTTTCAGCAGTCAAAAGTCACACCGACATTACTCAACTGTTTTGCTTTAGTAGAATATTAATGTTCCTCAGTTCTTCATAAAAATGGTGTGACTATGCCGCAAACATACTGCCTTACCCAGAAAGGCTATCTGAAGAGAAGTCCTTATCCTATTGATCAGTTATACATAATAGATAAACTGTCAGTCCACACTACATGGAGCCCTTATCAGCCAGCTACATACATATGTATATACCGATAATGTGATTGTCTATTAACAGTAATCCCAATTACACAACTAATAAATAAATGCAGCTCATTATGTATACATTTACATGGTCAACAGCATGTAGCAATGGGGAGTGTTCTGCGGAATCCTCAAACATCTCCAATCAGTTTGATTTTATCCTGTTCTAATCCTTGTTTTATTAACCCCTTGAGAAGTCCACAAGTCCAGTAGTTAAGATTGATTGGTCTTTAACGCCATGTTTAAGTGTATTTCACTCATCTGATAGCCAACATTATTTCAAACGTTTTACCAGGTATACAACCCAATAATGCTACCTGATTTGTTATGTTGGTAAATTAATATTCCTTCAGTGCCAAGTAAAGGCAATTTGACTATGCATGACACATACTTCCCGTAGCAATTGTTAAGGAAAGAGACAAATCTATGGCACTGAAATATAATGTTCACCTATTTACAGTCTTCGGAAGCTGTGAAGTGTTTACCTCTCGCTTTAAGTGTCCAAATTTGTTACTTTGTAAAGTAGATCTACAACATCCCTACATGACAAGGTTTAAGACAGCAAATACTGATACGGAAAACATCCTTCTTTCAAAACGAACATTCTCCGTTATTAAATGTTCAACAACAGTTTCATTGTTTGCGAGGTGAAGAACACACTAGCACAAAATCCATTTGTGAAGACATCTTCATTCTCAATTCAACAACACAACGGTTTCGAAATAATATTGAAAAGTAAGAAATATGAAACCAAATTATCTTTTGTGGTAGTACAAGAAAACCAATATCCAAATCCTCAGTATATTCAATAATCTGGATCTTTTAACACAGTTGTTGGTGGAAAAATAAGTTTAGACAACCATTTCAAGATCTGGTTAAACACGGTCGACTTCCCCTCACAGATCCATGTTAACAATGATAGTCAATGATTGACTGCATCATTATGAACTCATCTCACTGCACATAAGCAGGATTCAGTAGCCATCAATTTTCCATTGCGTTAAGTCTTTCTACAACATTAAGTAGAATTCCCATTATCCCAGGCTTAGCTCAAATGATCTTAGCGAAAAATATCCATCAACAATGGATCTGTAGCTGTACTAAGCATAGTTTTCAATTCTTTAATATTTCTCAAACATTTCCCTCACGACGATCAAAATACCAATTGTTTAGCCGCAAACATAGCCATTTATAAATCCAGAAAGATATTGTTTGAGACAATAAACAAAGCCGTTGCTTCAGTGCAAGATGTTGGTGGGAGTCATTAAAACATAAATCCAAAAGGTCCTTGCTTAAGACGATAAACACACCAGTTGCTTAGGTGCAAATTGCTACAACAGTTCATTCAGAGATCCATACAGTCAAACACCAACTGGGAGAATACACTTCTCAAATGTCACGATCACCTTTTGCCTATCTTAATCATATCGTAGAATAAAAAGAAGTTATTCCGCTGCATATACACTATTGATGGTCAATATACCTGTCCAGGTTGATTGCTTGTCCACACGATAGATCACATAGATTAAGTCTAATGGTCAGCCGGCTTAATCCATTAAACATCAACAATAATGGCAAACCGATAAAAACCGGTAGATAATAAAACAATACCTGTAATGATAAGAGTTCCGAATACAGGTAAGTGAATATCTGCTTAGCTTCTGGGCTCACATAAAATACATGAAAGATTTTAACTATAGGTACATATCTACCTATTCCTTTGAGAGATATAAGGATCAGCCCAAGGGATGAAACAGTGCTGCTACTTCAAAGTGATGATGATAATTTCAGCTGGATAAAACACCTTGGCCTCGCAAACAACCGGAAATGGTAGCAGGATGGCAGCGGCAAAAAGATCTGCCAGATGCTGGCGTAGAATATTATCGTACACTGAGCAGTCCTAACCCATGGCCTTGGCTTGAACTCCCTAAAGATTCTGTTGCTATGCATAACACAATCAACCTACAACAATGATGTTCTGTGCAATCAAACCCAGGACCGTTCGTGTTTAGCGTGTTAGTCCACGGAGGCATCTCAAATCTGAATTCAATAAAAGCCTTGGTTCTAGTAGAAGAAAAAATTCCTTGATTGTTTCAACGGAAGTAAATATTAACGGGAAGAGGTTGCTGAAAAAACTGTGCAATCAACAGTTGCAGATGCTATGGGGGCTCCACGCGCTCGACACGCTCACAGGTTGCGATCAGCAGGACAGCAGCTGCAGCTCAGAACCACTTGTGTAGTCGTGTCACCAGAGGAGAAAGAAGATTAACGACTGGCGATATCGTCACGCCAAGGCATAGTTAGCTGGACATCAGTAATTATTGATGAATTATGAATTTATCATCATTACCCCTTGAATCTAAAGCCCGAATATTCCTTTTACAAGTCCATATAGAACCAACCACACAAGACACACTGCAGAATCCTCAACTTAATTCTCCACAAAAAAGAATTAAATCAGCAAATGAGTTTTCTGTAAGGTTTCTTCAAACGACATTCACAGAAAATAACGTTTTTTTTTTAACAGAAATTACACAATTCCATAGTATTTAAGGTTCTTCTATCTGTATCTGGTGATAAAAATCCCTCAATCTTTACAGGATGGCACGTGGAGAGAAATTGTGTGATAATGACCTAAACGTCTACTGTAACAGAGGTGTGTCCTTAGAAACAGCTATCAACTAATCCGATCAGTCTGTGGTGGGTGGGTTAAAACGGCAAAGTGTCGTCATAACTCGTGCTCACTTTGATAGTGCTTAGCAGGCCGAGTGGAGTCTTCTTACGATAACATTGTCCATGAACCTTCTTATCGAAGAAATAGGAGTCCAAAGAACAGGTCTCTCATTAAAACACTGCCCAAAAATAACAACTCTGACAAATGTGGAAGAGGTTGAGGCTGTCTATCGACAATAAAAGCCGCCTGTGTGCAGTGGTCCCTTAATCAGCCTGCCAGACATTGATTTGGTGGGCTAGTGGAAGTTACATAGCATGCCCGGGTGGACTCAACACTTTCACTTTGGCAGGCTGGAGTATGGTAAATCTCTTAATCTTTCTCTCTTTGATTTTTTGTCACTTTTGCCTAAGATTATTTTATATTAAATATCAGAAATCTGTTGATAATTTCTTTCATCAAAAAAATTGCTCATACCAAACTGGTCTATTTATGTGAAATCTATGATTCTGGTTTTCTCTTTGAATTATTAGGAAATTTACAATATCTGTTATTGATCAGTTTTGAGTCCCTTCTTATCCCCCCTGTTTCCCACAATGGATGGTTCAACATGTGCTACTCTTTTACTGCTGGAGGCCCAAACTTTTATAAGCTATAGAACTTTCACCATATTACATACATTAGCGAACACTATCCCTAAACCACTGCAAATGTGTATGTATTATTCCCTTGACAGAGTTAAGCAATAGAAAAACTAATATACATGTACATTCAAAGATAAACACAATCTATCGATTCTGTAGCTCTCTTTTTCTGTTATAATACTATTAATTGTATCAACAGAATATATATGTCTGTGATGCATTTATCAAAATATACAGCATAACATTGTTAAATAAAAGGATGACACAACACTTAATTTTATAAATGCTAACTGACAGTTCATTGTTTATTTGTTTGTTTGAGTAGGGTTTAACAGCGTACTCAAGGGTATTTCACCTATATGAGGAGGGATACATGTATGTATTTTCAACCATGGAAAAGCTAAAGAGCTTATACACTGTTAAATATGTCAGCGAACAAAAATATACTTCATTTTATACTCAAATGAATATATGCTGAAGAGAAAATAACCAAGGCAACCATACATGTGTGAGGACATTCATTTTCTGGTAAGGGTGTAGAAGTTATCATTAATTAAATGTCAAAAGTACCCGAGAACTAAACTTTGACACCCTTTGCCTTTTAAAAGGTTGCAGACATCATTATATATAATGACGACA
>JAVFBX010224680.1:0-11161 GCA_034783855.1 Mopalia kennerleyi | reverse complement strand
TTTGTTGCCAGTGGTGTCAAGGGTGGTTTCTTTCACCCATTGGGCTGGCACGTCGTCATATAAGTGAAATACCCTTGAGAACGATGTTAAACCCCAATCAAACAAACAAACAAACAAGTACTATATATATATATCTCAGTACAGGGTTTATGCTTAGTTTAGTGGTAAACATGGCAGCATACTAAGCCTACCTAAATGTACCACTCATTTGTTTGAGTCTGCCTGCCTGCCACTATCAGGCATATGAGTGAGTCACACGATGTGAACCGACAACGTAGGGGTGGTTTTTAGGAGGTTCCCTCTTGGTTATCCAAGGTATTCAATGAAACAGTGTCAACTGGACTATCCTTCATCATATAAGTGACAAAAACCCTTGTGTACAACGTTAAACCTCAAAGAAACCGTATATCTCATCAGTGATTGGATGTTAAATGAAGTAAACCTTGTTCTGGCAATCCTCGCGAAATATGGATTCTTTTATCGGAGGCTTAAAAAAAAATGTATTTGTATATAGCCAATAATTTGTAAGAGTACATAATATAGACGCTTATTGAATACCCTCTACAGGCTTATAGCACCCAAAATTAATTTCTGTAACTATTTCTGTGGGTGTAAATTGATTGATTTGATGGATTTATGAGCCGGTTTCTTTTGACCACCTGTCCTTTAGTTTAGTTACGGGTACTGTAAGCGATGAGTTCGTATGTCTGTCTGTCCATCTTATTTTGTTATGCAATCTGTTTTAAATATCGTTGTAACATAAAGCTATGTATGTTAACTATTAAGGAAGAAAATACAGTTTGATTATGTTTATCAAATTTGTTTGATCTGAAGAAAGGAAATGCAAACTTCTCATTTCTTTGGATAAAAAAGAATTAGTTTATTTTCTCGAGTTTTGTACAGATGTACAATATATTGTTTAAGAATCTCAGAAATGTTGTTTTAGCTTTTGAATTATGAAAAAGATTATCTGATATTAATTTTAACGTATGTAAATACTGATTTTTTGTTTATACGACTTTAGCAACCACGTTCAGCTTATATGTAAAATCTTGAAGAGCTTGCTTATCAATTAAAGCAAATTATAGTTTTTGTTTTTTGTTCTGAGGAAGAATGTGTCCAAACTATGAAAGTGTTTTTCCCAAAATAACCCTATGCTATGAATCATAGTTTATGTCTGTTGGTTTGTTGGAGTCTGTCTGTCGACTCTCAGGTGTACATGTATGAGTGAGTCACACGATGTGGCTCCAGCAATTGCGGGGGTGGTTTTTAGAAGGTTTCTTCTTGGTTTTCCACTGTAATAAGTCAAGGAACAGCGTGAAGTGGACACTTTGTTTTCATATAAGTGAAATACCCTTGAGCAGGGGATTAGCCAGAAATCAAAAGTAGGGTATCCAAAATGGTCATTTTGCTTCACTTTTCAAATGAGAGGGTGTCCAATTTGACAGATGTCCTATCTCCTGCATGTTAAAGTTTCTTTGAACAGGCTGTCCAAATGCGGTAATTGTTCACTTCAGGGTGTCCAGTTGGACGAGTGGATGGGTGCCTGCCTACGCCCTTGTCCTGGAGTACGACATTAAACAATCAATGGCTGAAGTTAAACCAGGCCTGTTCTACCTCTTTGAACTTTGCCCTATTAGAAGAATAGGAAATTCATGAGCGTTAGGCTAAGGGCAGTCTTTACTTAACACTGTAGGAACATTTATTGTCCAACTCAGAAAACACCTGTTAATTTTTTTTTAATTACCATTTTTGATGACCTCGAAAACTGACAACCTCCTGACTAAAAAGGAATTGGATTTTGTTGTTTTATCATTGAATTAACTACCATTAAGTGAAGTAGCCTACATCAAGGCTAAAGATAACAATTTTTATTTTTTCAGATATTAATGCTCTTTTGACAGAATTTTAAACACAAGTGGCTTTTAGGCTTTTAGTTAAAAAATAAAAGAATAAATAAAAATGTAAAAATAGTTCCTGCCTTCCAACCCACTTTTTTATATTCTTGTTTCTGGTAACGACTATACTATTCTGAAATAGCCTAATGCACGGTGTAAAACACTAATCAATAGACATGAAGGGTGCATTTAGGCCACCTTTTACAACCTGTTTAACAGGTAAATTGTTTGAGAGGAAATCAATAAGCTTTAGAATGTAATTTTATTGTACATTACTTTTTGGAAAGATTTTTATCGCACTGTGATAATCTAGTTCTTTTTTTGTTGTTATTAATGTTGTTAAAAAAAATGTATTTTGCAGGTTTTCGTAATTGTCTCTTTTATGCTACATTGCTCTTAGTGCTAAAAATAATGAAAATGTTAGTTTTTCTTTGAATATACAATTTCCCTTTAATTCAGAAAAAATATTTTATTCTATGTTGCCCTATGCTTTTCAAAACAGAAAGCTATTGCAGCAGTTCACTACTATAAGTGTGCAATTTTTAATTTGCGATGAAAATTGTTTAACTGAGTGCTTTGAATAGTTATAATTGTTTACATGAAGTGCCATCATATAGTATTGAGTTTTTTTACGCAGTTTTAGTTGGATTGTAGCTGTTTCTGGTGCAGCTCCTACAAGTTTGTTTGTAGACAAATCAAACAAAAATGTTAACATTTTATGTGTTGCTTTTTATCAATCAGTAACCTAACCACCCCTATAAACCAAATAGTCTACCTACCTACCTGTCACCCCTCCATCATTAAGTGTCAATAAGATTTAATGTATTCATATAAACTTGTCATGATCATGTGTAAACATCCATAGATAGTCATTGTTCTAGTCAGAGTTTCATTGCTTTCTCTACTTGTAGAAATAATTGAAAAATTATTGTATATGTATTTTTATGTTAGGAAAAAAATAACTTTTATTTATATCCATTTTTGTTTTTTGCATGAGTGGCCAGATTGAGCTGTCGCATGGGGCTATCCGGGCAACATGTAAGGGCAACGTGTAATGGCAACATGTATGAGCAACATGTACGACACCGTGTAAGGGCAACATGTACGGGCAATATGTCAAGGGACAACACAAAGATAACAACTTGCCTCTATCTCTGCACAATTTTTAAATTTTGTGAAAACACAATCAGTCAACCGATCAATCACTATTCTTTGCTCAGGTGTGGACAGTTACAGAGAGAGCTTCCTTCTACCTCGCTGCTCTAGGGGCTAAGGCTTAAAGGGGCGGCACGAAGCTGGACCCACTTTAACAAAGCCTTCTTTAAGCTAAGGTGACCTTGATTGCCCCTGAAGGCCTACACTAAGGGGACAAGCCTTTTTCACAAAGCCCTCCTTAGCTTTAGGTCTAAAGAGGTTTACTTTCTACTTAAGTATCACTTTAAGTGTTAAGATCACTTATGCGTAAGAAAGATTATTGTAAGTGAGCCCTTATCCAGACCTGCCTACCCAGTGTATTTTGGAGTATTTTGTACACATAATGTTTGTTAAATACACCGAAAGGCCATAAATATACACATAGGAATTAATGTTCTGTTCTATGCTTTAGCACAAAAATATACAAAACGGAAGGAAATTATTCTTAAAGTTATAAAAGTCCTTAAAAACGTGAAACTGTCAGAGTCTGGCCCCCACCTACCTACCAGGTGTATTCTCATCACAGAACTTACATTGAGTACACCAATAGGCCATTAAAATACACACAGAAATTAAAATTATACTCTATGCTGTATCACAAAAATAAAGATAATGGCTAGTAAAAACTAAAAAAAAAAGTGTTTTCTTAGACATACATTTTTTTAAGGGAAGGTGTATCTGCCGGCTAGTGGGTGCCCCTGAGCTACCCCCTCTCCGGCTCATAAAAATCCTGCCTTGTCCTAGATCCAGGTACATGTACCATCATTATATAGCACATGCTCTACTGCACATATACAGACTGCTTTAATTTAGACTTTCTTCCCTATCATGTATTAACCTATTGTAAACTATTGTAAACTATCAAACTAATTGGATTTCAACAAAGGTGCTGTTATATTTCAAACCAAATATATTGAAAATATGTAATTGTTCTATTATTAATGATTCAATGATATATATGTAACAATACACTTCTTGTAAATTACAATAAAATATTTGTATATGATTGTCCATTTTTAGCCCAATAAATTTCATATTTTTGTAAACAATGATCAGTTCTGGGTTATTTTTGATATCTTACTGTAAACAGCCAATAATATACAATTATCGACTTTGCGAGAGGTTGATACATGGTTTTGTGAACCCGAGAAAACAATATCGACCGCGGACTTCGTCCTCGGTCGATATTGTTATCTATATTGTTATTGAAACCATGTATCAATCGAACGCAAAGTCGGTAATTGTTTTATTATATATGTGAACAGAATTTCTGCGATCTTCCTCGGAAACACAAGGAAAACGAGACATCGCTGACGCACCGCCTCGGACTGTGACTTTCAAATGAATCACGCAAAGTCGATAATTGTATATTGTAAATGTGTCCATATATGTGTAAATTTAGATATGGCAAACGGGAGACGAAGCCCTAAAAGCTTGTTGAATGTCCCTGGTATTCTCCTTTATCTGTGTTATTGTAGTCTGTAGAAGCATTTGTCGGGGGGGGGGGGGATTTTGGATATATGTTGGATTATCGTCGACAGAGCAGTTGCAAATGTCCGTTTTGCGGAGAACTTGTCGCCAAACCAATTACCAACGCAACACTCGTCACTAAACGGAGTGTCATCGAAATGCTAGTCGCCAAGTTTCGTTGGAGCAAATGATGAAGCAGGCGACATCTGTGAACCCAAAACAGAGAAGGAAAAAAAATGCATCGAAAACTGAACTGTACTTTCCCGCTACACACATCTTTCCAAGACAGTTCCCTTCGTGGTGGAGGTCACCTCCCCGAAGTCCTACAGCACTTGTGGGCTTTCCGGAGGCTGTCGGACTTGCGGACGCCTCCCCGAACTGATTGATGCACACCGTTTTTCCAAGATGTTTTCTTAATGGTTCGTTGTTTTTTTTTTATACGCCCGTTGAAAATCGGTCGTATATTATGGTATAATCAGCGTCCGTCCGTCAGGTTTGCTCCAATCCGTTTCCGGAGCAGAACTTGAAATCTATAAAGCCAATTTGTAGGAAACGGGGTAGGCACATTAACCATTAACTGTAGTTGTGCCTTTTGCTATTACGGCTTCATCATTTTTAAAATCAGTCCCTCTGTCTGTCCATTCGTCCGGATGGCTCCAATCCATTTTTAGAGCAGAGCTCGAAAACTATACAGCCAATCTTAATGAAACTTAGTAGGCACATTAACCATAAACTGTAGTTGTGCCTTTTGCTCTAATCGATTCACCATTTTTTGTAAGTTTTCTTGTTTCTATGGATACAAAGTTAGATAACTATAAGGCCTATCTCTATGAAACTTGATTGGCACATTAATTGTTGTGCCTTTTTCTATTACGGATTCATCATGTTTAAAAATATGTCTGTCTGTCCGTCCGGGTGGCTCTTATCAGTTTCTGGAGCAGAGATCGAAAAATATAAGTTAATGTTTCTTAGACACATTTGCAGTTGTGCCTTTTGATATAACGAATTCTGCATTTTTCTTATTTCTATGGATACAAAGTTGGACTTCGCCATATTGAGAAGTAAAGTTTGTTCCCGGAACAGAACTCTCAAGCTGTAGGGCCTATCTTTGAAACCTGGTAGGCACATTAACCAATAACTGTAGTTGTGCCTTCTGCTATAACAGATTCAGTCTTAAAACATGGCATGTAGTATGCCATTGTTTGAAATGTCTTCGGTTACCATGGTTATCCCACAAACACCCCCACGAGGGCGTGCGTTCGTTTTACTAAAACTCTTGTTAGCTAGTTGCAGAAATGTGAAAGGCATATATATAGGCCCCTAGATTAGGAATGTTTGCTTTGTGTATGGGGTTATATTAGTTTGTCCAACAGAGAATAACACAAAAACTATATCGTCTGAGCCACTTTGACTACTCTAACAACGAATAAATTTAAGAACATGTTCAGCACTTTGGATTGATTGAATCTGAAATATGTTGTTTTTGTGTCTGTTAACAGCATTTCTAAAAAAAAAAATAACTGGTATGAATGCTGAGTAGCTAGACTAACGCAGGTTAGTTGATAAGAACCTAAAATAATAATTGATATAAACCTACAGTATATCCTGTATATAATATCTGGATCAAAGGGACTCAAAATGTTTTTCTGGATAAATGCTCCACTTAGAAAAAGAAACTATAATTTTCAACTTCGGTTAAAATTCAGTTTATTATGCACGAGTAAACAGAATATTAAGGGTTGGTCCTCAAATGAAGGCATGCTTATCGCTGTTTCTACTCAACATTTATAAATGTTAAAAATTATATTTTAAAAGGCAATAACTTTTTACTTATTTAATGAAACACACTCTCTCTGTGCTATCATATCCAACGAAGCTTTCTTTATCAAAAGATGTTATTAAACAAATAAAAACCACAATAATGCACATGCAAACTATTGAACTCTTTTCGAGCTGTTACATACAATGGAAGCGTATTTAAAAGAATTTCACATCTGTATACACTTACACTTGAGATCATACACACCACCCAACAATTTGTACTTCTCTCAAATCTCGATGTCTGTCGATTTCAGTCTTTCTTCAATTTGAAAACCTTGTCCGAAAAGATCCAACTTTCTCCATCGGTCTTCTCTTTCCCTTATCTCTTCTATTTTGTCAAGCCAATTAGGGACTAAAGAAACAGACCATTCGCAATGATATTTGACTATACAGCTACCAAGCGATAGGCGGCCGTGTCCCAGCTCATGCCACACCACCTGACTTAAATATTTAAAAGAATGTAATATAACTTTTTCAGTTACAAAAAGTAAACTTTCAGAAAATAAACTACACCGGAATTCACTTCATAACACAAACGGTTCTGACATGGGTTCATTACTATTTGCCAAGGACCCTATTAAGGTTCACAATACTTTATGACAATTTATGTGCACAAACAATGACGGAAATAATTGCTGACGCGGCAGCCAGCCACGAAGTTGCGTCCATTTTCTCGATTTCACGGAGGATGCTATGCACATATAATGATTTCCTTTGCTATTGTATCCTGCAACAGCATCAAACATTGGTCGTGTTGTATCGCGTGGAGCGGGACATGCAACACGGTAGAACAAATATTGTATTTGCGACGAAAGCAATGCATTATTGGCATGAAATCCCTGTTAAGCCCTTAGAAAGTAACCATTATCAAAATTTTATCCCATAATCATATTATGCCGTAGGGATTATGTCGTCACGCCATACGTGTAGAGTGCATGAACAAGATAAAAACAATACTATTTAACAATTGCTTATCATCCGTCTATCTGTCCGTCAGTTTTGAAGGCTTGAACAAGATGAATACAATATAAATTAACACATAGTTTTTAAACTTTGGAAACATATTGTTCTACCTTTGTATTTAAAATGGGGCATATAACATCAGCATGCCCTGTAGAATACTTCCCCTGCTTCGGGTGGTCGTAAGAGACGAGAAAGGGGAAACCTGTTGGCCGTGGGTTGTTTCGCGTGTCAGAGGGCTCGATATTTCCTAGACGGCTTGTTGCCAACCTCTGCAATGATCCAACATGTAATTCCTTTCAAATTAATAAAACCATAATTGAAAGAAACAATGATATTTATTTTAAAAAAAGGTTTAACCCATCTTACCTAAAGATCACTGTAGAGGGCGGTGGCTCATGGGCAAATTAAGTGGGAAGCCAAACATATGTTGTTGAAGTTTCCTGTTTAAGTATACCACTCATGGAATCCTCGCTACCTACCTCTTCTGGATACCACCGAGGAGGTATCGCCATTGGCACTCCGTGGCGGGTGGGAAACATGGGTGGTGAAACATTTACACCATATTATGGCTTCTGAACCCATCCCAGTCCTACGCTAATGTCACGAAGAAAGTTTCGGTGTCGGTTGCGACACAAACCTTTCTTACGCGGCCAACTGGTGGTGAACAACCTTCTGCTGTTAACACAAAACAAATGAAAACCGCTACATCCACGCAAACTATTACAAAAAACAACAAAATAATAAGTCAGACAATCCCCCCCCCCCCCCCCCCTTCCTAAAAAAGGATAAAAAACCCATCAGGCCCAGGGGCTCGCCCGTCCAAGGTCACAAGGGACGCTGTTCAACTTTTTAGTTTGAACAGCCAATCAAAGTAATTAGCACCGAGGTATTGTCAAAATCCGTAAAGAAGTTAAGACGATATAGCCCGGAACATATACTGATAGACGACAGACTATTTTTGGAGATAACTCCAATAAACCGATCAACCTGTGGAACAAGCTATGTGGTGTACTCCAAATAACCAGGTTTACCGCTGTAGATGTGAAACAAGCTGTGTGACGTACTCCAATAAATCAAGATTCACTGGTCTACCAGTATAAAAGGCTCTGTGGCTCTACCTATAAACAATACTCCAATAAACCAGGATTTACCGAGGTAGCTGTTCACAAAGCTATGTGGCTTACTCCAAATAACCAGGATTTACCGGTCTACCTATAGATCAAGAATTGCAGCTTACCCCAATCAACCTGGACTGACACCTCTACCTGTGTGACAAGCTCTGGGACATTCCAATAAACCAGGCATCAACGGTTTACCTGTATTTAAAGCTTTGTGAATTACACCAGTATTGACCGTGTTACTTGTGTGACTAGCTCTGGGACGTACTTCAATAAACCTGGATTCATCGGTTTACCTGTATTTAAAGCTTTTTGTATTCCTCCCGTATTAACCGGTGTATCCTTCTATAAAGCTCAGGCTCAAACAATAAACCAATCTACCTGTGAAACAAGCTGTGTGGTGTACTCAATAAATCAGGATTCACTGGTCTACCAATATAAAAGGCACTGTGGCTCTACCTGTACACATTACTCCAATAAACCAGGATTTACCGATGTAGCTTTTCACAAAGCTATATGGCTTACTCAAAATAACCAGGATTCACCGGTCTACCTGTAGATCAAGAATTGACGCTTACCCCAATAAACATGGACTGATATCTCTACCTGTGTAACAAGCTCTGGGACACTCCAGCAAACTAGGAATCAACGGTTTTACCAGTTTAAAGCTTTGTGGATTACATCAGTCTTGACCGGGCTACTCCAATCAACCAGGATTCACCGATCCGTGTACCTGTTTAAAAAATTTGGATTCCCTGAACTGGATACAGACGAGATGACAAAGCATTAAGACTAATTTTGTAAATTTTGAAAAGCAAAGATCAATTATTCTGTATCAGTATTAAATCAATGACAGACTTCGATGTTTCAAATGATAAATACTTCTAAATTCAAAGTTAAGTTCATTATTTTCCATCTTGTGATATAAACAACTGATTTCTTTATTATTTATGCTTTCAGAGAGTAAGCCCTTAATAAGAGCCTAACCTGGCGTACACAAGCAACAAAATAATGATAACATGCGGAATACGTCACGCAATATCGCGGGGTATCAAGATCGGGGGTATAGAATATTGCACCATGTAACATTTAAATTAATTAAAGGGTACAAAGAAATTGGACGAGGAATAGAACATGCACTACACGTTGAAGGTTTATGTTAACCAAAATCTGGGTAAAAATTATGAAACATGTGATACGGTTTAATCGCTTGTCTATACACATATGGAAGAAAATCAGAGTGTGGCATGGAATTGTTGACAAAATCAGGAAGATGACAACGCAAAGGAACAGCCGATCCAGTACTCTGCAAAATGAATCAATTTAGTATTTGAAAAATTAATCAACGTATAAAAACGCAATGCTTTTAGTTTAGGTACTAAATGAATTAGAGATAGACCGCCTAAACGCGGGAGAAGATACAAAGGAATGGTGAACACTGAACCAGTTTAGCAACAACTTGAACCTTTATAACTAAACCTTTACCAAACAAAGACAATGATCCTGACTTCCTCGAATTCAGAAAATCTTTAAACACCTTTCAAATGGGGTCAAAGTTAAATGGCAACTTTAATTGTTTGCGAAACACACACCTACAATATGCATTGGTCCAGCTATGAAATATCGAAGGGGTGGCCTGATCGAGTTTTCCAATTTCTTTACCCCACACCTATCGTATTATTTACATTTTATTTTGGACCTAAGAGAAAGAAAAAAAATAACACACCTTTAAAACATGGAAAACGTTTTCTTTCTGTAGAACATATAAAGATAGCATAATCTTACATCCGTGAATAATACTGAATATGTTTGTTTGTTTGGTGTTAAACGTCGTACTCAAGGGTATTTCACTTATATGACGACGGAGACAAAAATTAAACGTACAAACAGATGAGTTTCCTGTTCCCTTTAGCTCTGAGAACACCAGGGCGACAGAAAGCTCCTCTTTTCTCGCCTCTTAAGATCGACCGAGGAAGCCGAGGGCGTATTCTGCAGGACTGGCCAACCCGCTCCCCCACGGGGCTACTGAATATGTAAACCGATGACATCATACATCCATATGGTTTCTTAGCCTTATTGCAAAAGGTTCTTACCATAAAACATTCATAAGTGGCTATAAACCACAGCCTTGTCGAACTCTGCGGGTAACAGATAATGGTTCAGACCATGACCATTCAGACTAACAGAACTTAAAATATCCGTGTACAACAACCGAACCCAACGATCAAAAAATTCACCAAGCCCATACGTTTTTAAAGCTTTAAAACATAAACTCATGACTGTTCCTATCAAAGGCTTCCTCCTGGTCTAATGATAAAAACGAAACAGGCAAAAGATGGATGTTGTCTAAAATAAAACGATCGGGAACGGAACAAGTTTGATCAAGGTGAATACTAATATGTAAAACTTTTTGTAATCGATTAGCTAAAACTTTAGAAATAATTTCAATAATCAACATTGAGTTACGAAATTGGTCTGAAATCTTTACATACAATATAGTAATATAATTTAAAACATTGACTTTGAAATAGATTAAAAGATTCATAAGCTAAATTAGTTACATCAACTTATACGTCTGTCGATGATGGAGAAAAATGGATAAAAAACACAACCCACCATATCTGGGTGTTTTATTGTCTTTCGTGTCACACAGGGCTGTAAGTATTTCATATTTAGATATTGTACCGTCACAGAATC
>JAVFBX010224669.1:0-11161 GCA_034783855.1 Mopalia kennerleyi | reverse complement strand
AAATATAACTGGCATTATATTTCAATATATTGTGTTAAAATATTGATGCTAAGGGCTTTTTTTGTGATTATTATTTGTCAAATTTAATTGATTGGGTTAAAGTTGAAATGAGGGTTAGAATTTCATAAATCCTTGCAGGACTAGGTGGATTCTCGTTACAGTTATTGCAACAACAAATAAAAACAAGCAAATTATTTCATAAATTATGTTACAATTTTTACAATAAAGGAATTGACATCAGTTGTTCCTTCACAGCAGTACAGTTATTGCCTGTACTTTTAAAATTGCAGGTAATTGGTTTACAGACGCATACACTATTACAATTCTGATTTCCTCTAAAAGTAATATTCCATGGGATATTAAGTTCTATTTTATAACCTGAAATATATTATAACCCTGTGAGACATTACAGATTGGTTATTGCCTAGTTTGTTGTACAGTGATGTCATTGTGCTGAGGATCAATGCTCTGTGTGACAGGGCAGCTTCGTCACTCAAAACTCTGGAAATAATTAAATCTTACCAGGCCCTGTGATTTGAGGCGAGTGGTCTGTTAAAGCATAGGACAGCTCACCTCTAAGCACAAGGCCTGCTTACCATTTTAATTGTAAGAATTCACTTTTTGACTTTCACAAAATAAAATCCCTGTTATTAGGTTTATAAATTGTTAGATCTGACAAGTTTTTATTCTGTTTATTAGGTTACCATGGTGATGTGTGTGGTAGTGTTTTTCAACTGTATATTTCCCTGTCTTTCATATTAAACAATTGTGTAAAAACAACCATATTGATAAGAAATATTTATAGAAGCTAGATAATTGACTGCGAAATTAGTTACATTTTGTTTATAATAATTCTGTCCATGGTCCTGAGCAGTTTGGCTTGAAATGTCAACTGGTATAAACTACGACTATGATGCACTTTAGAACATGACAAAATATAGTCACCTGTATATTAACCGTAAGATATCAAATCATTGCTTGACTTCCATTGTCAATGAAACTAAATATAATTCTCCCTACCTTGTGCTATTTCAATTGATAAACTTGCCTGCATAATTTTGTCCACCATAGTGCTGGTCATGATATAACTTAAATTGGATATACTGTTAGAGAGCTTAATATCAGTACGTACTCAGAAAATATAGATGTTACTTTCTCCGACTGTTTGTGAAGTATAATCTTTTCTTTGGGTTATTGAAGTTTTTGAAACTCTGTTTACTTACATAGTGGCCCACAGTTGCTGACACATTACCTTTGCTCCTCAATTCCATGGTTTTAGACTGTTTCCATGGCAACGTTAAGCTACTGTTTAAGTTATAAATTGCATTTGTCTTGTGAACAGATTTTTTCCCCTGCTTTCTACCTCCATGTTTCTGTTTGAGAACTGTCCCAGTATTACTTTATGCTTTAGGTAAAAGTGAAGAAAAAACAAACAAATATCTTTCACAACAGTCAACTACAGAAAGGCCTCTGTAAAAGTTTATTGTAACGTTGATCACACTATCTGTGAAGGCCTCAATATGGGTAGGATGAACTGTTAGCGGAGTATTGTCTGATTACAACCAGCATACAGAACACACTGGAGGCAGGCTATATGTTTATTAAAGGAACGCTTTTTTCGACCTAAACTTATTATTTTGATTGCATATTTTCAAAGACAATCATCTGTATTGCACTTGCAATCAAATAAGCATAGCCATTAATTAGTTAATTTAAAAAGCGGAACTGACGTCAGTGTTCCAAAACATGGTTACCTAATTAACGGCTATGCTTACTCGAATGCAAGTGAAAACACAGATGTTTGTCTTTGAAAATGTGCAATAAAAATAATAAGTTAAGGTTGAAAAACAGTTGTCTTTCCTTTTAACTATCGGCTTTTCTATAGGAATAAGCTATATTGGAATAGCCATGTATCATGTGATGTACTTGTTATTGTTTTTTTGTTGGGTTTTTTTTTTTAAATTATATTTTTCTGTTTATTGTTAATTCTGTAGTGTCAAGTAATTTCTAGTAACCTGGGACTTCACAAGGCATCTTCCCATGCTACAGAATGTAAACCCAGGTTAAACTGCCACAAGGCGACAAAATTCATGGAATTGTCCTCTTTATCCTGTGATATCTGACCGCACTTCACAAACACTACTTTATCTCCATCAGCCATTGGAACTTGCCATAGCCCCCCTTTCTTTTTATCCTGTTATACTTAGCGGACATTTTTTTAGCTTTTAAAGACGGATAGGACATATTTCCTGGCAAATTTATTGTCTTCGTAATGCTGTCCTGTATAATTTGGTTTGCATTATGTTGTATTCAGTTTTATGGAAGCCCTAGTGGAATTATATTAGTGTTTTTGTAATCAATATATAGTAAAGGTAATTTGTCTTGTTATATAGGAAATATTTTGCCTGCATAAGCCATAAAGAAAAGTGCTTGGATATTTGACCAGTATATTGAGTATCCAGTCTTAATGAATCCTATATATGATTGCCTAATATTGAATGCTATACTCAAAGGTATCACGACACTGAACTCCAACAAAAAATAGAAGCACTAGCTTAAAATCCAGCCCTCACTTAGATGGTCATAATATATGAAAGATTGACTGTTTTGACTCTGACTTGCCATTTGATCACCCTGATTCGTCTTTTTGGAAAAATGAAAGTTTGAAATCAGTATGTAAAATACAGAAATTGGTGGGTTTTTTTTTCATGTCCAACATATAGTCACTTTATTCTTGAATGTAAAATGTTATTTACCTTGGCACACTTATGATTTCAACAGTGCTGGCATCTTTGGGGGTTTTGTGATCCTAAAGCCGCAGGTACCTGTTTCTATAATATTAATAATGTTTCCTTTAATACTCTCAACTATTGTGATACCATGATATAGTTCATGAATAAACAATTAGAACATTATTGCTGTTTATTATGCCGAAAATGGCATGGAGGTGTTTTGGTTACCATGGGCTTATCTATTCTTTTTTTTTAAACAAATTTATTTTTCAACTGTACGCCATACAAAAACAGGTTTAAACTTGTTTATCTCTGTAATTAGAAATTTGTTAATTGTTTATACATGATCTTCTATGATTGCAGATGTCTGTATAACCAATCTGTAAACTTCTGTATATAAAAATAAAATCTCTTTAAGATTGACTTTGTTTTTGTCTTCCTTGTTCTAATTAAGAACAGAGTAGTTTGTATTGAGGGCAGGTTGAGGCTGAAGGTGAGCAGGTAGAGTTTGTAATCAACACCTGTCGAGGTGAGTTGGGCTACTCTATCGGGATAGATGGGTTTTGGTAATTGAGAAAAATAATGATTTATTTTTTTTGTTACTAGAAAACTTTAAATCAATTTAAACAATAATATATACAAAGATTTCTGAAAATAAAATCCTTATGTATTACTGTGGAGAGTTGGGAGGATATATCCTGTGACCTGGTGCTTTCATAGCTAAGGGGCCACATGAAGTCATTCTGTTTGTGATGTCTTTGTATTATGTCCTGTATTTGTCCTCTTTTGTGTTTACAGTATTTTTCAGATAACTCTTTCTTAGTTTGAATGTCACTCTCTTTAGCTCAGAAAGCACCAGGGCAACAGGAAGCTCCCTCCAACAACCTGCTACAACAGTGGAACAAGAGGTGAATGTAACTCGCTTAGTCCCATCAGAGGTACTCTATCAATGTGAGAGTTAAGGTTGGTTTGATTGGGGTTTAACGTCGTACACAAGGGTATTTCACTTATATGACGTGCCAGCTCAATGGGTGAATAAAACCACCACTGGCAACAAACAAAGGCAAGATGGGACAAATACAGGACACAACATGGACACCACAACAGATCGGCTTCTTGTTCGCCTCTAGCTCTGAGAGCAACATGAAGCTCCCTCCAACCACACACTGGGAGTTAAAGAGAAACAAGCTAAAACAGTCACTATATCCACTGCAACTCCGCTTTAATCATGGAAATAGTTCAATCTTATGGTTATCCAACCAGAAATTTGTTTGAAATGGCCCCATTTTAAATAAGGTTGTTTATTGCAAGTCCAAGGAGTTTCCAAAATTTCAAAACCCTATGTTTTGGTTTTAAATGTGTTCATGTCGTCTTATATTATTATGATGTATCATTATGTTGCCATAGAAACCAGTAATTTGATTGGAATGGCACCATTTTAAATAGGAATGTAGTTTATTGCAAGTCCAATGTGTTTCTTAAATTTGAAAACCATGCATTACCCGGTATGGTTTTAAACATGTTCTTATCTTCTGGTATACTATTATTATTATGTATCGTTATGTTGCCATAGAAACCAGAAATTGATTGGAATGGCCCCATTTTAAATAATAATGTAGTTTAGTGCAAGAGCAATGTTTTTCCAAAATTTGAAAAATAAACTGGTTTTTATTTAACTGGAAACTTCTCTGTCAAATCAAAGCTGCAAGTTATTGTGAAGTAAGATTCATACTCTGTCGCTGACCGCCGTGCTTTGAACTACTTTGCTCCGCCCAAGAATAGCAGTAAATTGTATCCGACAGATCAACAGAACCCGACAGGTTCACTTCAGACAGGTCTCCAGATGTCAACATCAAAATACCCTTGAGTACGACGTCAAACCCCAATCAAACAAAACACGGTCAGAATAAGACTGCACGTTTTATATTCTCCAGTATACGCCGCTATTCACATGAGCTACTTCACTCTGCTCAGGGATACAAAATCAGAGCAGTAAATCATCTCAGGCAAATCAAACAATATTGAGAACTTTATAGCACATCAGTCTATTGCAGGCAGCATATCCAAAGAAACCATATACCAGTAAAACATGTAATGGACTTTTATTTAATTCAGAGTTAAATGTTTAATTGGTTTGCTTGCTTTAACCTTTAAGAGACATGTCAAAACAATACTTAAATGAAATCACTGCTCCTGAAAATGGTAATTCACACTTATATTTAATGGACTTCTGGTACTAATGTGACGGTACCTTATCATGTTATTATTGTGCACATCAAAATTATCCAGAAGAGCTTGAGAAAATAAAAGTTTGACCTATGTTGTCAGCCATGTTCTCCAGCTTGTGCACAAAGCAAGACACCAAACAATAATAATTATATCTAGAGCTTTTTTTATTGGTATAATATCCATAGATCTCTGATTCTCTACACACTCACTCTCTCAACAATACAGCTTTGACTTCACATTGTCATTACACATACACAAGAAAAGCACATTTTAAGTTACTGTAAAATAAAGAGGTGATAATGAGAGAAGTCTGAGAGTGTTTCAATGTACCATTGGTGAGTAAACAATGCCCGTTTATACTAGCAGAATGTAACAGTTGAATTGACTAAAGCCAGCACTGAATCTATCCTATACACAATACTGTAATTAAATTTTGTTAAAAATATCTTATTTAAAAAAAAACAACAACAGGATTTTAGACCTTGTTAACTTATCTCAAAATACAATTGTCAGGTACGGTAATCAATGTTTGTGCTAAAGAATCAATATACAATTATTTTATGAAATCAAATGTGTTTGTATTTATTGTTATTATCTTGGACTAATGGTACATCTAGCAAAATTTTCTGATATTTTAAAAGCTTGTGACTTATTGTAAGATATATAACACTTGTAGCACTAGATACACACTTTGGCAAAGCTGTTGATTATTACACGATTCAGTTATTTACTTGTTTGTTTGCTTGGGGTTTAACACCGTTCTTAATAAGGTTACTTCACCCATATGACAGTGTACTACCCCAATGGGGGAAAGAAATCACCATTGACGCCACTAGCAAACAAAGACAAGACAAACAGATTGGCTTCATGTTGCCCATTAGTTCAGAGAGCACCTGGGCAACATGAAGCTCTCACTAAACTGCCCACTTATTTACTTGACTTTATATAAAAAAAATACAGTCTTCAAGTGGTTTAATTAAAATAGCTCTTTGCAAAAAGTTTTAAAAACATAAGCTTGAGTCTAAGGCGACAATAATACCATGTTTACAGGACCGTATATATATCTTCAATAACGATATTAAATAATGTTAAGATTGAGGCAGATTATGAAGTTATTGAATAATTTAAATACAGCATTATTAACAACTAGAAAACTAGGTTTGTAAAAACACAAATTTTTTCAATTATTTTTACAAAATTAATATAAACTCCATGTCGGTATTGTTGTGAAAATTACGTCTGATTTAAAATATAAAACCAAGGAAAGTAAAACGGATTCTGATGGAATGATTTTATAATTATTATAGTATAACATGAGGAATGGTAGTAATGAGCAAATTAAAGAAAATTATTCAAACTTTTAACAAACGAATAACAAGACTAATTTTAAATTATTCAAGTGTACTTACAAGTATCACCAATTTTGATTCTATGCTCCATGAAGTTAATCCCGATTTGATTTCATTAGTAGGCAAATCTATGTCAATGACTTTTCAACTTTTTGATAAAAGATTTTGAAATTAACTTAGTTTTATACACTTCCTGTTTTACCCTTATTTTCAATATTGATTGGTTTTTAATCCTGTGCTTAAGGGTATTCCCCTTCCATGACATAATAATACAGGCTGTAGACATTCTTGTCTTAACCAGAAGGATTGTATATAGTGTAAAAGAACAATTTGCACTATAGGGTTTCCCAACAACACAGTAAAGCATTACATTTTATCTTCAAACATTTCAGGTTAAAATCTCATCGAGGGTATTCAATTTCTTCTTATTACACTCATAAAATATTAGTAGGAGCCACGTGGAATATAAACTAGCCCAACATGTTCATTTTCTATCTCTTACAATCTGCGCTTAAGATCTTTACTTACAAGTAGACTTAATTTCATTTAAATATCACAAAATGTCTAGGTAGATGACTGGAATGATAGATGAAACAACACTACATCACCAAAGCAATGCAGCAGGTGAAACTCTTAAGACGGAATACTCATAAAAATAAGTCCAGATCTTTTCTCAGTAAAATATACAAATGAAGACTTTTACTCCGCTGTAATATTTTGTACTATGTATCTAATATAAAGAGAAAACAAAAACCTGGGCAACCAACTGAACATTTTCTCATAATAAAGCTGTAAAGAAACTTTTGATATTATAATTACAATATTTGGACAAGATTAGAGGAAGTCCTTTTCAGCAGCCAATCATGTATGGCCTTGAGATGATAACTCTATGCCAGTCAAGGTAGGTATTGAGAATGGTAACATTGATCTTTTCAGAGGTTCCCCAGTCCTCTTTTACAGCAGACTACATGTATGTTCTCTATATTTTGAAATATAATATTTCTGTACATTTCAGGTAGAAATCCAAATTGCCCCCAATATAAATGACACAAAAATATAGATTGATCATGCGGAAAAAGAACAAAAGACAGATGCTAAAATTACTGATTTTAAGGATTATACATCGTTAAAAAAAAGATTATTTAGTGATATTATCCTATAACCATGATGAAAAGCATTACCTTTTTTACAGCTGAACAAAATCCACACTGTAAGCACACCACATGTAAGTACTATATGTTTAAATTAATAAACAGAGATTCAAACAAATGTTTTGTGGCCAATTAAACTTAATTTAACATTCAAACAATTTGAAAGCTGTAAAATCAGGAAATGCTTTGTTATCAATAGACAAAGTTTTCATAACATCCTACAGATAATAGTCACAACCTCCAATGCAAGACCTGGAAAATATGTATATATACTTGTAATTACACACACAGAAAAAAGTCAAAATATAACTAAAGGTATACTACATGTAGTAAATATAGTCTAATATAAAACACAGAATTAATAAGCTAATAATAAAACTTTACACAATGTCATAAACTATCAAATTATTCATCCAAAATAAGAAATAAGATAATCATATAATAAGAATCAAATAAGAAAAATGATTATCAGACATGATTCCTCGATATAGTAGTAGATCAAATTTACGGTGGTTTCACAAGCAGGTGCTTGGCTCCATTAACCATGTAGGTGAATGGATTCCGGAAGCTTTAAGTAATCATACTCACCCTGTTTTAACGAAATCATACAATAATACTGGTCATACTGCAGTCAAACCAAAATATCAAGCAAGGATGTGAATATTGTAAATTTAACATGAATATTATTAAAAAAAGTAAATCAAGCAACTCCGATATGATAGGACAGATGTGATGTTTTATATGTCTACCTTTGCCTACATTAAATGCCAAAGTTCAAACAAACACAAGCAGACAATGGCGAATAGATACACGAAGGGTTATATTACGGGTAACATTTTAAGGATATTTTTACGGTTTATTACCCAAATATTATTGGCTGGACGAAAGTCTAACAGAAGAAACAAAAACATTTAAATAGTCAAAATCGTCTAATGCTGATTAAAATTAATGCAGTCTGAAAAAATCTGTAAATCTCATTATATACACAAAATATTTTATTGTGATATAACATAATAACAATGCTGGCTTATTAATAATCATGTGGACGTAACAAATAATAATCACGAAATGGTATAGTTTTAAAATATGGAATGGGCAAATTATTTTACAAAAAAAGTTCTGATGGTTTTACTCACAAAAGTTTTCTATCAGAATATACATTTACATAATTATAAAGCTCAGTCGTTGTATAAAAGCTGCTGTTTTCAATTCAGCTTTGAAGACAATAGTAATGGGTATCATTTATATTTACAATAATCATGTAATGTAAATTACCTTCCTCACCAAAGAGTTATTTCAAGGGAGGTAACATTTCATATCAGTCAAAATTCAGCCAGCTGAGATGACTTTTCTAATTCATTTTAGTTGTCAGACATTCTCAACAGTTGAAAATTCACCAAACTTATCCCTGTTCTTTTACATTTACTTAACATACCATTTTAACAAAGTTTTGTGAAACCTTACTAAGCAGATGGTATCAAATTGGAGTCTTGATTCGCCATACATTTGTCCCAAAATGTCATGAGATAAGAATATACACCTCAAGTTGTGTAATACAGTGTTAATTTGGTGAAGCATCAGACCATTTGTAGGCTATAAGCAGTCAAATTATCTCGATAACATGTGTTAAGTGATATACAGTTTTTTTTTCACATTGGCAGTTTGTAATGGTGACATGAATTAACATGGGAATGTCCTAATAATAATCTGTCAAGATCTCAATTGTCTAGTATTAATGTACCCATTGCAATTTATTTAGACATAGTTATTAAAAGAAATCTTACATACTGGTCAATGTTATAATAACCATGTGGTGATTCCAAACTGTGGTAGCAGGTAATGTTGGCAATGGGTCCCTTTTCTGTGGTTTTAGGGCACACTTATTTTGACGGCATCCGTCTAATAAGTAGAGGGAAGCAGCCTCACAAAAAAGACAAACACCAAACTTCTGACCAGGTGCTGACACGAGAGAATGAAATTTAGAGGAGTCCCAAAAAGCAGATTAAACCCCTTATCGAGATTAGGCAATATACCTTCAGCATAGAGTGACTCGTTTGAATCTAGAAGTCCTTCTAACAATCCCTTGAAATGCTATAAAATTGGATCCAGGCATCGATGATGCTTAACCATAATCCAATCCTAGATTAATGATTCAATATGCTATTAGTGACCTTTGAACAACTGGAACCAGCTGTATATGATTAAAATAACAGTTTTTGAGAAGTGTAGAAGTTGAAGTACGGCGTACTCGATCTCTCAATGGTTGTCCAGATATTCCAAGGCCATCTGATAACAGAACTGGTACTGCTCCTGTAAACACCAAAGAATCGGTCATCAACATTATCGTGCTCATCAATATATACATAAGTAGAACAATCATCATTTAAACTAAAGTTAGAGTATAATCAGATTTCAGAAAATGTCACCTTTGTCAAATTAAAGAGAAGAACATGCTGTGTTAACCAGAACAGAAGTGTTTGTTTCATTAGGGTTTGTTTTTTAGGTTTCACAATTAAATTTTAAAGTAGAGTTTTACCTCATCCTCTATGAACCTGGGTCTGTTGACCCGGATTTGTTTCGTAGTCTGAAAAACATCCACCTCCCCATCCAACCTAATGCGTTCACAGACCAAACTAGATGCACAAAACAGTCCACTTCGAGTTGTTCCATTCCTATAAATACAACGAAACATTGATAATCTTTCTATTTTTTTTTTACCTTTCGAATGACACTCAGAACAGCATCCTGTTCAGAAAATAATGACAATACAAACACCTGATAAGTTTGAATCCAAGAGTCTCCGAGTAAGGCACAAACATGAAACCCCAGGTAAAAGAACTGTCACCCAAATCACTTTAATAAACAACTGACGAAAAATGTCCCCAGCTGCATACAGTTTTTGTAGTGGCCATGTACCTCTTGGATAGATAAATGCCGTTGCTCCCCAAAGCATATTACCCTTTAAACCCTACTGAACTAGATGGTTCAAACATGTGTAGATTACATGCAGAATTAGGAAATGTTAGCCACACATATTTCTTTACGATGAATAAAATTCAGTGATAAATTTAACAAATATTGTACTCATTGTCATTGAACCATATCACCCATCAGTTTGTCAAATGAACCCATCCAAACTCTAACATGCACTGGCAACATTCAGCAAGGTGTATTAATATGAGAAGTCTTACATGCAATGTACAGTGATAGGGCTCTTGCTGTTCTGTTTTTGAGCCTCTTCTACCATGTCGAGGAGGTGGAGCAATGCTGCCGTGGAAACGGGTACGCTCTGAGATTCTGCCCATGCCTTGAACTGGAACTGTTGAATAGCACGCTCCTCACCCTATTGGAATAGTGAAGATTTAAAAAATATATATATTTTTTTACATTTAAGCCGATTGTTGCATTGATATTAGTTTTGCTACAATACAATATACAAAGGAAAATATATCTGCAATTTCAACTAGTGTTAGTTGATAAATATTTGCTTCACAGTTTTAATATTTTAATAGAACAGTTGTAAGCAGCATTTCATAACCCACATATGCTGCGTCAGATTCCTTCCTACACCGTTCTTTGTATTGTACAAGAAGTTCTCTTAAGCTTTGTACATTTACATAACAATATGTGACCCGGCATAGCAAAATGAGTCGGAAGTCGCAAACGAACATTTCGAGATACAATGCATTGACGGTCAGTA
>JAVFBX010224658.1:0-11162 GCA_034783855.1 Mopalia kennerleyi | reverse complement strand
GACTAACGGACGGACGGACGGACCACGGATGAGAGTGATCAGAAAAGCCCACCATCAGATGATGGTGGGCTAAAAAGGAATCAGATTGATCTTCAGCTGAATCACGTCATAGTATAGTCCCGGTGTATTCTTACAGCTATTATATATTCGCTGACGACGACCGCACAATTTACGCTGTTTTAGCGAATATGCACTACATTCAAAATGGGCCTGGTTTATGACCAAGCGGGCTTCACGTAAGTCATGGATGATAGACGGCTTCCGGTTTAAATCAAGTGTTCACATTTGATAATATAATCTCACTGAATGAACGGAGTGTAAAATGTTTACACAAATCATTGAGTATAAATAGAGATAGTGCGCATAACGTCAGAAATCAAGGCTTGGTGCACGACGACATTCACTCGCGTGCTTGTTTCAGTCTGTGGTAAAATGGCACATAGTATATTGGAGGTGATATTGCTTACAGATATGCCAAAGAAATTGCAACACGTGTCATACCTGGAATCACATCACAGTGTCTTTATTTATTCTATAATGGCACGTAGCTCAGTATATAATTAATGTAAGCCGAGTCTCGCGAAACATCATTGGATAAGAAGTGACCAATGGGTGATTACTTTCATAAGCAAATCTCACCACCATTCGCGATCTCGCGTTACAAGATCGGCTCGCCCATAGCGTTATCCGAAAAATCGTGAAAAGTTGTTGGCGCATTTCATCCGCCAGGACACACGAAGCTCCCGTGAATATTTAAAAACAGTTGTTCCGAAAAGCAACCTATGCTAAACAATTTCTATATTTAGTGTTCAAAAACCAAATATACACTACTCCTAAAACATATTACTGTATTGACATTTGTATATGCTATCCCTCATTCCCGTGCAGCGCATTGGCGATATCAACAACCATTCGACATTTTATCAACAATAATATCTCACAACACGGACTGAGCGGGAAAACAGAATTTATTGAAAACAAGAGTCTACACATCTGTTAACAAATGGGAAAACGGCCTATACATAAAAAGGACACAATTATCATATACTGGCGTAGTAAAATTTGCGAATAATGCTTATTACAAAATGATGATATGCGCATATATATGTGTGGTGAAAATATGATATAACATAATTATTGACCATCGTTATATGTCCACCACTTCACAATACCTAGAGGACCGCTTATAAACAGGCCACTAAAAAACTTACAGGAATACATTTAACTCAATTTTAAAATTAATATAGTTTTGGATAGACAGCGTGAAGAACACAGAATCCAGGTAGAGGGGATATTTTCACATCTTTTATATATTTCCGATATAAAATCCACAGATCTATTTCCCTGGATCCTATATGAGCGAAACAAAAAAAAAAAGTAGAGAATTACATTCGCTGAAATAAAATAATTATGCAATTTTCTAAGAGAGACAATACCCATTAATTACTTATATGGAAAAAAGTATTAAAAACAATCATGGTTTTTAGCAAAACAAAACCCCCATAAACATGAAAATTTAACAAGGAAATTGAGAATTTATATACACAGTCAGTCTTTAACAATGTATAGATATTTTAATTTAGTTGAACTTAAAAATGAAGTAAAGACAGATCCTGAACTATCTGAAGAGGTTCTTGGCTACGATCTCTGTTAATCTTGTGCGTTGATACTGTCTCGGAACCTTTTTGACATATACTGGGCTGACCAGCAGCCACCCATGTCTGTAGAATAATTATCTCAAATAACATTTCACCCAATAATTTAATCTTGTGAAATAACATTCAAATATCTATATTGCACAACTTGTCCAACATAAAAACTATTACGATATCCCTAGATTTCCGACCACCTTTTCTAATCATTGGAGACATTATTGCAGGATTAAACTGTTTTACAAATAGACATTCTCATGATTATTAGAGGTGCATGCAAACAATAAATGAAGTCGTAAGATAATCTCACAGACTCCGATTCTACCATAGTAATTCAGATCAACATACTAAGGGTTAAATCCAAAACCACATTTTACTTTCAATGCTTCTACTGAACAAGGGCGTCAATAATACACCAATGTGGCCATGTACAGGATCTCAAAACGACAGGAACCGACAAACTAGAGACGCCGACAAGTCTTTCTATACAGATTGCAATTTCGACTTGTAACTGCTAATCATATAACTGAATACAGAAACCTTTTACGCCTCCAGTATCTTGCATCCAATAGATAATTTTGGTTAAAGAGAACATTTGATTTGTTTAGGAGGAAATTAAATGCTCGCAAAGGCATGTTAGATTTTAAATGTTTTGTTCTACAGATAAATCTGCCATAATAAACTTTTGTTTTTCTCAGAAATATCCCAAATTCCTGCTACGATCTAATTACCATGTCTTGTACTGTTTACTCGTTCTGAATTTTAAGTGACATGGTTGCACACATTTTGTTTTTATATAAACCAATTCTGCCTTTTCAGAAATCATTTCAATTCAACCCAGAGACACAGTCATTACAACCATATTTTAATTTTCTTCTAATATACCTCGCATTCGGTGTAGAACCAATGAACAGATTTAAACGCATACTTCCAGGTAGAAAATATGTATAGCTCAATATAATTTATATTAAAACTGAAATTTCTGCGTTTCTTCTGAAAATTGGTAATTAAACAACACTTGTAAATGGTTCTAAATGAATTAAGAAAGTTGAACCATGTGTATACGTTTGTGAAATAAGGTCACCAGATAAAAACATACAATATTACTGTTAATTCACAGGTGAGTTAATACCACATCAACACAAAGAATACGTTATCGTTATTACCACAGAAACACGTATATTATGCCATTTATATGTACAAATTACACAGGTAAATATATAGATTTGGTTTTATGGTTGTTATCTTGTATTTGAATAGGATGGATTCAAAGTTTAACATTCATGGCAGAATTCAACATAAAATATACAAAACAGAAATTAGACGACTCTATGTACCTGTTGGCTTTGTTAACTAGCAGAAGCTTATTATAGAAAAAAACCCAAACTTTTATCTGTTACAAAGTTAGTATGCAAATAAAACAACATTAAGTGATTTAAATTTTTATTTTCTAATGAATAACAATCAAATTCATAATATACTCAAAAATGTTATAATTACATTCAATATATAAAGTCTACAATCACAGCTAATGATTCACGACCAATGAAAAAAGAGGATATATCAAAGAGTGGAAGAAGTTGAAACTAAAACACATGAGTACGATTAACAAAACAAAAACACAATACAAGGTGACCCTGGTAGATTGTCTCAAACCTAAAATTAATAGTGCGAGGTGTTTTCAATAAGCATAATATAAATTGGTGGGTGCAATGGTGTAGAAGAAACACTAAATATAACATACAGCAAAAAGCAACCTTCACAACTACGTCACCATTTCTTCTTTTTATGAAAAGCAACAGGATTTTTTCACCTATTGTAAAATAACCTATTCTGGTTAAATAATACGCATTCCCACATGAATTATATAAGAAAATTGCACTACTTAATTTTGGCTTAGGTGTTTATATACTAGGTTTGTAAAGTGAACACGTCATACACGTAATTAACTGCACACATTTTCGGATGGACAAGTGAAGACGAGATTGCCAATAAAACAACAAAAATAGAACACTGTTTAAATATATTGCAGTACACGAAACCGTACACACATAAATGTTTAGACATACACAATATAAGTAGGCATATAATTCTGTTTTGGAGCGATAATATCGTGTCACGTGTTATTTATACTACATTATTGAGCTGCCGTTTTCACCCTTCTACACTTTCAACACTTCTTATTGAATCATGGTTTTTCCCAAATAGAAATATCATGGTTTCAGATATAACGTAACTAAGTAAACAAGTTGGACATTTCTTTCATTAACATTATCAGAAAGTTCACAGATTTGCATAATTTCAATTTTTAAAAAAATACAAAGAAACAAGATTTGTGAATTTCAATTGTTGGTACATTTTCAATGAAAGATCTCAAAAGATCAATAATTGTAGTGTCAACAATCACTATCTATTCTGGCATCAGTTTCAATCATACAAACACTACCAGAAACGATAAGAAAATGTTGTGTTGAATAAAATAAAACTTGGAGCCCTCAAAGTGCTTAGTAGTAGTTAAAATAATACAGGTCACATTTATTAAGGCTTTCTAAAAAGAATATTTAAACAAAAATGTACATGTATATCTTGGTTCTGATTGACTGATTGTTTTACACCACATATTAGCTACACTTAGAGTGAGCATTTCGACCATTTATTAATATTTCTTCAGGGTTTTGTTATCTTTAGTTATTAATTTAAATTATGTATGTGTATCCAAATAATTCAATCGGCTAAAAACTTATTTACATATCTAAGAAATATCCAAACTCTTAACACACATTCTCAATTCATAGTATAATATTTTCTTTCATAGTTTATTCTGTCCAGGAAAGAAATCATCAATTTAAACTGTTAAAACTTAAGTCAAAGAAATGCTATGAGAAATCATGTTATCAATAAGAGGGATTAGATTGCACACACACACACACTCTCACATCATTACACTGGTCATTTATAAAACTGAGTTATGACGGAATGTTCAAGTTCACAGAAGAAAACCCTTTACACATAGCATTACTACATGTTAACCTACTGGCTCTGTTGTTTGACAGATTCATCACTGAACAAATGAAACCATTAGATTTACACATCACATTATACTAGTCTATGGGCTAATAATCTTAATGGCTCTGTCGTTTGGGAGATTCATCACTGAACAAATGAAACCATTGGATTTACACATCACAGTATACTAGCCTATGGGTTAATATTCTCAATGGGTCTGTCGTTTGGGAGATTCATCACTGAACAAATGAAACCATTGGATTTACACTTCACAGTATACTAGTCTATGGGCTACTTATCTTTATGGGTCTGTCGTTTGGCATATTCACAAATTCATCAAGGAACAATTGAAACTTTGAATGGTCATTGCATAGGGCTATACAGAAAACCTAATTTCAAAAATATTGTTTTTCTATAGAAAACAGACGTCACAGTTCTGGTTTGCAGACATTTGGTTTGTTTGTTTTTTTGAGACAAATACCTTTCCTTTCTTATCATAATGGAATCTGTCAAACAACTGGGCCAGTTTTATTGTACATCGAAACCTATATATAATAACAGTGTTGGCTAATATTCCACAATTCACCAGCTATATATAGGTTATAAACAGACCTCAAGATAGATTATCTGATTTTAACACTGAAAACAAAATTAAGACAAGATGAAGATGAAATTCATAGTATAAATAAAACATGTTAATATAATATATACAGACACTGCAAATATGTTTATTATATACAGTCCATGTGAACAAGACGAGCATGCAACAAACACTGAATAGTAAAGCCTATAGCATTCCTGGCGGTAGCGTAAAAAGAGAGAAAGACTAAATACAACTGTTGACTCCTGGAACCTCTTTACAGATCAGTAATATCTCCATGAAGTCATGGTCATTAGGAACCAACAATCACTGTAGTTTATTGGTGAAGCCTAGCAATGTTCCTCCACTCTTCCCATTGCTTACGTCAAAATCACAATCAACATATGCTTGACACCTACACAAATCTCACACCTCATTAGTTCCTCCAATAATATTCACTTCTACAATGGTTTCAAGGTTGAAGACATCATATGCAGATAAGCCACGGTCTTCAGCGCAGATTTAATACAGATTACGCAACTAACACAACCCCTAATCTTCAGCATCCCATCATAATTCTGGATTAGTGTCCCACGATGTCATTCATATGTCATAACGAAGGTTAGATACCTTCCAAATGTTCCTGGAATCGAGGCCATTCTTTTATTTTTATACAATTCTTATTGACAGACTTCGAAGCCTGATGAATTGCATCTTCTAGTTGTGAAGTAAACACTTCCTTAAACCACTGTTTTTGTGAATTATGAGAGTCCAATTCCCGAATATCCTCACCAGTTCCAATACCACCTGATCAAGGTTAGCAAGCATAATAATTACAGTACAATAGACCTGAGCCAAGTTATATGTTATACAACATCTCCGGATGAATGGACAGTTATTCCCTGTTAAACACTGGTATCATTGCTATAGACAGTTCAATACCACAATTTCAGTTCACACGAAAAATGTTGATTAAACGAAATAAATCATGGCCAAACAAGCGAAACTGTTGTTGTTGTGATATAAACATACACATATAAGTTATAATTTAACTGAATCATGACCAACAGTAGCAAGCACACACAAATACCAGACCGAAATCATGTCCTCAAATATAACAATAAAAACATTGAGACACAAATAAAACATCAAACTAAGATAAATAAATCAGCACCACTGTTCATTCTACCATTGTTCTAACTATAATTATGACAAATTCTTGAGCAAATCATGTAATAATTCTATGTAAATAATTAAGCTAAAGCTTGATATTAGACGTAGCTAAATTTGAATATGAGAAAAACAATTTAAAGAAATAATCAGAACATTAAACAGTGCTTTAGCACGTCAAATAAACTCAAAGAAAAAGTCCTAGCTCCAGACACAAAACTGTCTTCGTAAGACTATATGATGGGTTTGACTTATTTCTAAGAAATAAACAATAATAAAATGAACAAAGGACAAAAATCCAGTGAATATAAATCCCTGAAAATCTCCAATGTGTCATTTTTTTACGTTAAACTGAGCAATTCAATATGGCTGCCAATAGTTGCCATGGTCACAAGGGAATAGTCCCAGCAAAGACGTTTTCTACGAATTATTATTTAAAACAGAAAAATAACGAGATAGAAGACTATAATTTGACGAGGTAAGTTCTGTGTATATCAAACATAACATTCTACTGATTTCAAGACAATCTAGATCATTTGTTCTAAGCTCAACACATTCATAATTAAAAGATTTGTCTTCAACTAGATACCAACAATAATTATTTTAGGAAAATTTAGAAAAATTAACAATAACAAAATTGTGTCTAATATCCCTTCATATACTTTAAGACATTTTGATAACTAAACAGAGATATAGATATGTGAATAATGTATATGCCCAAGCACTATAAATAGGTGTTGGTTTTAAAGGGAGTTGGATTTATATTTGGATGTGAGAAACCAAATTAACAGTTATTGAGGACACAAATTGAACATATTTTATTATATAGCCATTATTTGCGCTTGGTGTTTGATTACATTTGACAGGTTGTCTAGAAAATGGTTTTCATGACGTCATAATCCTCGCTGTAGTTAGGAGAGGATGTCTGCCAGCATAGTCCACAGACAGACAGAACATCCACGTAGAGAATGCATCTGAAATTGAAAAAGAAAAGTATATTTTCAACTTCAATTTATTTTCTTAATGGTTTAACATTTTTTCAGTTACGATCCGTATACAAAAATATCACTACCCTTATTAAATATTTGTGTTTCATTATTTATGTACATAATTAATTTTAATTTAATTCAATAATACTGTATAATTTATTATAAATTTGCTACCTAAAAATTGGCTTAAACAACTGAACTCTACATTTGAGTTATGTTGAAAAGGGGAGTACCTTGTGAGACATTCTGCTATCATCGTTTGAACAGTTTAAACAAGGAATTCTTCTTGTTCGAGGGAGGACTCATTAACACTGGAGCTTGGTTTTTATGGGTGATTGATATCTGAAAAAAAAACAGGATTAATTTTCATAGTAAACAACAATTATTTAACATTAAACATTTAACATAATTTAACAATAAAGTATTTGTAAAATGTTAGATCAATAAGTAGAGGAAACCACCATTAATGAGCTGGACACAAAAATACATCTATCAACAGTTTGTTTGATTGGGGGTTTAACATCGTACTCAAGGGTATTTCACTCAATGACGACAGATTGTCCACTTCACACGATTGCCGGAGCCACATCTTGTGACTCAATCATATACCTGAGGGTCGACAGATGGACTCGATCCCGTGAACGGTACATCGAAGTAGCGTTAGAAAGTGCACTCGCTAACCACTATGCCACGGCCGCGGGCCTCATGTATCTACAGAGACGAAACCATGACGTAAAATATGATGCAATAGGATTTGTTTGTTTCTTTGATTGAGGTTTAACGCCGTACTTCAGGTTATTTCACTCATATGATTGCATGGCAGCCCAGTGGGTGAAGGAAACCCCCCTCGTGTAACAGGCAAAACAGGTCAGTCACAAAACAAGACGTGTTTCTTTGAGTGGGGTTTAACAACGTACTTCAGGTTATTTCAATTTTATGATTCAATGGCAGTGCCAGGAATGCCTGACTGGATTAACCCTTGATCTGCCTTACCGTACATGGTGGCTGTAACCAAGGCTCCCCGTCTATCTGCATGGGAAACCTCTTACGAGTTCTGTAACAAAACAACATGCTTTATGTAACATCAGGATCAAAACAAGCCATGTTTTAAATGAAACTCAAAATCTGCAGATTCTTGTGTTACATAAAAATAAGTTACCGTCAACTATCAAAATTTGAAAAAGAAACACTGATGTCAGATTGTACATAATATATTATATTTATTTGCATTTTAAGTTTTATTGTAGAAAGCCATTTAACTACATTTATTGAATTAATTCCTCTGGAGATAAAGTTCATCAACTGATAAAAATTCCTGATAACACTGAGCTGATAGTTCATCATATCATGACTGATGAACATTGTACCGATAGTTGCTCTCCAGAGAACACTGATGAACATGGAGTCTATTGTTACTCTCGTGATCAAGACTGATGAACATGGAGTCTATTGTCACTCGCGTGATCAAGATTGATGGACATGGAGTCCATTGTTACTCAACTGATCATGACTGATGAATATTGAGTCTATTGTCACTTAACTGATTGCCACTGATGAACATTGAGTCTACTGTCACTCACCTGATCACCACTGATGAACATTGTGTCTTTTGTTACTCAACTGATCACGGCTGATGAACATTGAGTCCATGGTTATTGAACTGATCATGACTGATGAACATTGAGTCCATGGTTACTCACCTGATCATGTCTGATGAACATTGAGTCTATTGTTACTCACCTAATCACAACTGATGAACATTGTGTCTATTGTGACTCACCTGATCACAACTGATGGTTACTGAACTGATCATGACTGATGAACATTTTGTCCATGGTTACTCACCTGATCATGTCTGATGAACATTGAGCCTATTGTCACTTACCTGATTGCCACTGATGAACATTGAGTCTATTGTGACTCACCTGATCACAACTGATGAACAGGCAGTCTATTGTTACTCACCTGATCACGACTGATGAACATTGAGTCTATTGTTACTCACCTGATCACAACTGATGAACAGGCAGTCTATTGTTACTCACCTGATCACGACTGATGAACATTGAGCCAATCGTCGACCTGAAGCTCTCAATCCCGCATACACCTGACCTACATGCATAGAATTGTCCAGTCCAACTACCTCAATCAAGCGGTCACCAATATCTGTTGACATTCAAAACATGACAACATTAACTGAAAACTGGCAGAACTTTGATTGGTGTTTTATGGGCACACATATAGTGCCGGATTGAAGTATATATCAAATTTGTGACCAATATTGTATTTAATGAACTGAAGGCACACCTTCAGTGCAGGATTGAAGTATATTTAAAATTTGTGACCAATAGTGGGTTTAATGAACTGTAGGCGCACCTTCAGTGCAGGATTGAAGTATATATCAAATTTGTGACCAATAGTTTATTTAATGAACTGTAGGCTCACCTTCAGTGCAGGATTGAAGTATAATTAAAATTTGTGACCAATAGTGTATTTAATGAACTGTAGGCACACCTTCAGTGCAGGATTGAAGTATATTTAAAATTTGTGACCAATAGTGTATTTAATGTACTGTAGGCTCACCTTCAGTGCAGGATTGAAGTATATTTAAAATTTGTGACCAATAGTGTATTTAATGAACTGTAGGCTCACCTTCAGTGCAGGATTGAAGTATATTTGAAATTTGTGACCAATAGTGTATTTAATGAACTGTAGGCTCACCTTCAGTGCAGGATTGAAGTATATTTAAAATTTGTGACCAATAGTGTATTTAATGAACTGAAGGCACACCTTCAGTGCAGGATTGAAGTATATTTAAAATTTGGCACACCTTTGCAAAACAAGATTTCCCATCTTTCCTTTCTCAGATAGAGAGTTAAGGAACAAACTGGTCACTAGGCCTTACAGGAATGGATGTCTACCAGCTAGATACAAGTGTCTGCGATATAACTAATAGTTAAGAGCCAACATACATTTGGGGGTAAAAAATAAAGGATTATTTTAAGACTAGAAGCAATTAGAGATTGCTGGACAATATGCAAAAATTTGTAAAATTCTGTGCAAGTTTTTCTACGTTGTTCATCTGCTTATATAGAATAATCAAGTATAAAAGTTATAAAAGTTACAAGTTGAACAGCAATCAAGATACAGCACAGAAAAAATTCCTGGACAGACAGAGTTAATTTGCATAATTCCGTGAAAGCCTTTGGACACAGCTACATGTACTTTGCATAATTTATCTATGTTGCAAATCTATATATATATATATGGAAGAATGGTATATGAAAGTTTTAAAAACCAATAGTAAAAAGCATCCAAGATACAGCCCGAACAAACTTCCCAAATGGACATACGAACAGACAGGCAGTCAAAGATATGTAACTACCAAAAAGAGTGTAAAGGCACTTTTTGTGACAGCCAAACACCCCACAGCCTTCAACATGTTGTAAATGGAAGGAGAAGAACTAGATTTTAAAGTTGTTTTAAATATCTATGCTATTGGTCCATGTCACCATTGTAAAATACAAAAGATTGTCCTTTCTATTTCCTGAGGCTAGGTTTACAGTGAGATTCTCAGTTTACAAGGACACCTGGGTTTTATGAACCACTGTCTTCATTTATACCCAAACCCAAGACACTCCTGTTATGAATGCCTGTTTATTTGATCTCTTAGTATCATTATCTATAACAGTCTATCGGCCAATCAAACAGCCCGAATGAACAACAAAACCACTACCGATGGCTCACAAATAAAGAGATAAAAAT
>JAVFBX010224647.1:0-11162 GCA_034783855.1 Mopalia kennerleyi | reverse complement strand
TGTGGTGAAAGCCTTTATAACTCTTCAGTCATGGCTGTGGTGAAAGCCTTTATAACTCTTCAGTCATGGCTGTGGTGAAAGCCTTTATAACTCTTCAGTCATGGCTGTGGTGAAAGCCTTTATAACTCTTCAGTCATGGCTGTGGTGAAAGCCTTTATAACTCTTCAGTCATGGCTGTGGTGAAAGCCTTTATAACTCTTCAGTCATGGCTGTGGTGCAAGCCTTTATAACTCTTCAGTCATGTCGGTGGTGCAAGCCTTTATAACTCTTCAGTCATGTCTGAGGTGCAAGCCTTTATAACTCTTCAGTCATGTCATAAAGGTGTAAGCCTGTATGGTTCTGTATGGAACCCTCACAGCAACTGTTCCATGAATTTCTCCCTTTGTTCTTAGATCGAAATGGTTCCATATAAAACCATTCTATTTCCCAAAGAACACTTCAATGAACCATTGTTAAAAAGAACATTATTGGGGGTTAAGTTTAATGAAATCAAGTACCGCTGAATTTAGTATTATTTTTAATAATGTGATGTGATAGTCCCGTATTTCTCATTTTGAACCTTGCAATGGGAAAATGATAGAGTTTGGCACCGAATCGCCAGCAGGAAATGGCGACCACCTAGACCACTCAGCCTTCTACTAAAAAGAAGTTTAGTCAGCTGGAGTCTACATAAACTACAGCTGACTGACCTTCCCTCAATGGGTTTCAACCTGTAACATTTTCTGAACTAGAATTTGTTCAAACTAAGAAAGCGTTATCCACAAACAACAAGAAAACTGTAATATTCACTTTCTAAAAGACACAAAGATAACTATATATTACTATAGTATATTTTGACTTGGATGGACTGTCTGTGTGCTTACTGTGGTGCTAATTCGGTGACATTCACTCGCAGTGTGATCATGGCTGCGGCTGATGTGGTGGCCTGTGATATCAGAAAAAAGACGGCCAGATGTTTCTGTGAACTGTCCAGATATGACAACCCAAATAATGAGGCCGCTGGGAGCGTAAAACCTAAAAAGAGATCGACAATGATTTAAGTTGGCAATGATTTAAATCTCCGCTAAATAGGCACAAAATAATCATTCAAACATACCAAAATGTTGACTGTTGCAATACTGTCGTATAACGAGAGAAAATAGTTGTCAAATGTTTCTCAATACAAAAGCATTATGGTACATACACTGAACAGTTAAGTACCAGTAGGCTCAGTTGTCTTAATGGCCGGGGATTTGAACCGACGGGTTCGGTTAACACGTGAGTGTATGAGTCAATTTCATGAAACAGAATCTCTTTCCACCAAGGCATAAGTATCCAGGTGGTGAATGTCCAGTGCCTACACTCCAACTTATTTGTTTGTTTGTTCCATTGGGGTTTAACTTCGTACTCAAGGATTTCTCACTTATATGACCCTACACACCAACTCACTAACTTTGCGTTTTTTAGCAAACATGTTTTCATTTACCACTGATGTTGAAATCGATTCCCAGACAAAATCCAGTCTGTTCAAACTTAGAAAATATTATTCAAAAATAACTAAAAAACCATTGCAGATGTTGGTATCTAAAAAAAGTAGTGCCTTTTATGAACACACTGAGGACATTTTGATATGGGACAGATCATCTTCGAATCTTTACTCATTCTAAATGAATAAAGGGCTAAGATAAATTAGCTATATAAAAGATGAGAAAAAAAAACAAAACGGTCTCAATGTCCCCACATAGAGCCACAAAAGAGAGAAAAATGAACACCTTACCTATGGCTAAGAAGATTTTTCTGACCGCTGTTAAAGATATTACCTCCTTCCCAGCAATATAATCGGACAAGTATCCACTGACCAACATACCGACAAATCGACCGACAGGTGGCAGAGCCGAAAACACGCCATTCTGGGAGAGGAAACAGTTTAATTTATATTCAAAACAGCTCTCATTGTTAAACAAATTAGCATGTTCACCGCTAAAGGCTTATATTGAAAAAACAAATATGCTGAAAATCCCAGTCAAATCTTATTTCCCTTCTGAAATTTAGGAAGAGTAAAGTTATGGTGTTGAATTGATCACTATATTGGTGCTATATGCAATGTCAGCTATAATTTTGATGACACTTGGTGAAATACAACCACATCTATGGTATTAACAGTATTAACAGAACAGGTGAAAATTTAAGTTAATATCAGAATTTGAGTGACGGCCACATTGGTTTGCGGAAGTACATGAGATGCAATCAAATCTGTTTCTTTATTGTATAGGAAACTATTTTCCAGGTTTGAAATAGATCCGTAAAGTGTTGTGTGCAAAACACATACAGATGTAAATATATAGCCAAATTATGCAATCGGGTCCATTTTGTTTTATGGAATTTGGTGATATCCAAACCAATTCGTCATCTTAATGAGGGGAAGCCACATTTAACGTTTTAAGTTAATCGGTGATTTTTCTCTCCTCAAATTATCATGTTTACAACACATCTTATAGGCGCCAATATAGCGAAATAATGCAATGGAAGTCATAATATTTTGCGTGATTTGGTAACATGTAATCCCAACCTTCTTCTCAATAGAAGCAAGCTATATTCCAAATGAATCAGTGAATTTGTTCTCAAGCTTTCATGTTCGCAAGACATGGGAGTGAATATTGTAATATTGAGCAATGACCGTCATTTTTTTCACGGAATGTGGTGAAATGTAATGCGATCCGATGTCTTAATTGACGAAGGCTATCCTTCGAGTCACAAGTTAATCCGTGAATTTGCTACAGAGTTATCGAGTTCACAACATAAACATACATGAATGTCGTAAACTTATGCAATGGTAGCTATTTTATTTTACGGAATTTGGTGAAGTGCAATCCCATCCTCTGTCTTAATGGAAGGAAGCTACAGTACAAGTTTCAAGCTTTTCAGCGAACTTTTTGTTTTAGGCGTGAATAAAAATAAAAATGGTGCAATGGCGGCCATATTGTTTTTTAAATTTAATGCAAAGCTAGCCCATTCTCAGTCTAATAGGAGGAAGCACTCCCAATTTCCAAGTTAATCTAGGAATTTATGTTAACAACACATAGGCGTCAGTATGGTATAATTATGCAATATCGGCCATATTATTTTACGGAATTTTGTGAAATGCAATCTCATCGGTTGTCTGAAAAGGAAGAGGCTATATTTCAAGTTTTAATGCTTGGTTTTAAAGCCAGCGTGTTAACAAATACTAGTGACGGACGGACGCTGAGTAGAAATTCGAAGCCCCCCCTCCCCCCTTAGTATTGGGGGGGGGGGGGGGGGGGTAAAAAGTAAGATTTTCTACACTTCTCAGTGAAATTTGTCTTATATTATTAGAGTGTTGTTGATAACTTGGAAAATAGTTCACCTGTTCGATTGGGTAATCTAATACATCTCTCATATACAACGGCAATGTGTTGTTAAGCATAGCCTGAGCGATGGCGTTCACAAGCTGGGAAAGTAGGCATGCTATTAGCGGAAGTGACGTCAAGATCTTTCCCCATGGTGGTTTCTTGATCTGAAAAAGATCACAATCTGTCTTCAGCAATTCCAACCGAAAAAAAATGTGTGTTAAATGTATATTAACAGTCCAAAGATTTTTCTTTCACATAATGCACAGTGAACCTTTTGTAAACTGACAGCTCACATGACCCCCAAATAATTTCCGTTAAGATACGATGTCGGCATTACAATTTGTGTTACAACAACAACAATTGCAATAATATACAAGAAGGAATAATAATAAAAAAATTTTACTCATGAACATTTGCTGTCGTTTTAATGCTTATAATTATGGACTCCAAACGGGACCAAAGAAATGTGTCATTGGAGACAAGATTCCGTTGTTTTCACGGGTTGGTAGATGCAGCTTTCACTGTATCTGTGGCGTGCTCAGAGCTCTGTAAAGATAACTGCCTGTTAAGATAGCGGCCTGTTACATGACTGTGAAACATTGGATATCTATTGTGGTGGCATCAAACGCTTTGCGACAACATCACCTACTCGGTTGTTGTCAATATATCAATCAATCAATCTATGCGTTTTCATGAAAGGTTTCTACAAAAATTATAATTTCAAAACAAATGAGGGTACATCTATGTGAACATCTTCCGAATATTTCTTAATCTATAACGTCATGATATTGTAACACCATATCTTTCATATTGATAGTGTTTATTCGTTACCCTGACTTTTGACCTATCACATATTTTAATCATTTGCTTGGAAATGGTTTCAGAACTGATATCAGGACATCGTCAGTTAAAATCAGAATTTCTAACCCCGGCCCAGATGAAGCTCTGTATAGTTTACCTTCTGGTCATGGGGTGTAGGAATGTTTTTGGAAATATATTCTTTTTCCCACTGAGATATTCTTGGATGTGATTCGGGTGAGTTGTGGATGAACAGCAGTAACCAGGCGATCCACAGCACTGTTACACCGCCTGGTAACACAGCAAAGTCATATATGATGTAGCAAATTGTCACGTTTTACTGCTAACAGACCCAAATTAGGTATAGTTTAATCCAGCGAATGAGCAAATGGTCAAATATACCTGTAAACGAAATTTTGCATTATCGGATACTCGCTTTGTTCAGATCATCCATTAAATGAAATAGAACAAGCCAAATATCAAAGAATGTTTTTAAGAGTACTTTTAAGAGAAATGCTTGTCATTTTTAACCACATGTCAGTAGTTTCCACTTTGAGTTTTAATTATATGTACCCATGTAACAGTTGTTATATGAAGCTCTCGCAAGAGAGAATTGGCGTATTTGCATATCAGTATTGACGTGATCGATGTCGGGAAAGAGGAGTCTACAACAGTATTTCATATGGGCAATTTGCTTCCTCTATGTTCAGATGCAGATGGGCAGTTATATCCTCGACAGAATGGACTATTGCTCAGCCAGGTTGATGTAGGTATATCAGACAATGCACATATTCAGATCCAAATTATAAGAAGGCCACATCAGAACCAATCAAGTTATAACCAGTGTAGCCAATTTGTAATCCTCATACAGAGATCAGCCTACCTTGACATAGCCTTTAATTGCTTACGATTATTCTTTCTGGGTGCTCTATTGATAAGTATATCGAGAGTAAGGTTTATTAAGAAACTTGTCTCTGGGAGTTATCTAGAACATAAGATGATTCATCGATTTTAATTAATCTATATCCCTGTGCCAGTGTTATTGTTTTTAGAAATATAAATAGTAGATAGAAATTAATGAGAAATATAATTTAGTGTGAAGAGTATTTTGACCACTTCTCCGTTATGGTGATTACGTTATCAATTAAATATAGACATTTATATTTAACATTACACATGGTAACTAGTGCAATACGGGTGGAATTGACGAGCTTTTCCCTTTGATTGTCAAGTACACATAATTATATATATTTTGAAATAAAAACGAATACACAATATCTTGTGGATAGCAATGTGAGGGATGTTTCATTAAGTTGACTCCAACTTACCAAAGACGTAGAAAATGAGCGGCCAGCCCCCTAGGAAATTGGCAGTACAGAGAAACCCAGAGAACACATAGGCGATCATATTACCAGCATTGCTTCCTGCAAACGTAGTACACTCTCATTATAATTATAATACATCCAAATTCACAGCGATATTTAACTACAACAGATACACTTACTTATAGTTATTTGTTATAAGTGAGTTACTTGAGATAGTTATAAGAGTCATTCAGAACGCACACATGCAGATACTCTGTTTGAACACTGTGTAGGGTGAGACCCGTGGTAGAAGAGAACCCCTGACTAGAAGGGACAACTACGAAAAAAACCAGAGACCGTGATACAGATCCCAGCATGTAGTGTTACCTATTTTGTGTTTCTAAGCGAGAGAAAGTTGAACTAAACTTAACATGAAACATTTATTGGACTGATAAATGTCATTGAAAAAAGAAACTATAGAAACTCGTGTGAATACGCGACTTTCAGGAAATTGGTAATGTCCTACCTGCGTATGCAAATGATAACAGCTTGGCTTTTTCCCTCGTAGGTGCCCATCTGTTTAAGACCTCTTGCATAGCTGGAATAATTGGACCCTAAACAGATCAGTAAACTTGGGAATCGCTGACAGGTAGTATGCATGTAAATATAATATAATATTCAGATTAGACGCATTATATGATAAAAATTGTTTGTTTGATTGATTGGGGTTTAACGCCGTACTTGAGGTTATTTCACTCACATGACGGCATTTCAGCACATTGGGTGAAAGAAACCACCCTCGACGCCATTGGGAACAAAACGGGACAAATACAGGACAACTACAGGACGCAATACAGACACCACATATACAGATCGGATTCATGTTCCATTTTAGATCCGAGAGCAACAGAGCATCAGGAAGCTCCCTCCAACCACCCGCGATATATCTCAAAGAACAGCGAAAACTGGTTATTTGGCAACAAAAATATGAACTTCAAACTGATTTCAAAATGTACAAAATAAAATGCCAAAATTGATTGTTTGATCGACAGGTTGATAATTTGGTTGACAAATTGACAGATAAATTAATATTAATAAAATTAATCAGCTGATATTCCCACGAATTGATTGACTGAGCGACTGATTGTTTGTTTGGCCGTTTACAATGGAATTTGTCGAATATGATGGCGATCTGTCCCAACAGCAAATCGCAACACTAACACAACCCTGAAATGTGTTCACTGCAAGGAAATTCAGTTGTCTCTAGGCCCTACAAGTTAGACGGTATGACTAAGTTTGAATCCGCTCTTTTAAAAAGACGGCGTTGTAGCGCCGCTTAGTGTAATACAAACGTTTAGTGTAATAATTATTACACTAAGCGATGCGATCGCACCGCTTGGTGTTATTTGTAATTTTATGACACTAAGCGGTGCGATCGCAGCGGTGAAATTCGTTATGTAATGTGATTGAGAAACATAAAAAAAAATACACAGTGTCGCTGTGAAACATGCAGATATTATTAACATTTACACGTAAACACATTACTTTTAATTGTAGTATATGGCTGTTCGCTGGCTAGACCACATGTATCCTCAGGCGGGTTTTTTATCTACAAATCAATGTCAGTTTTTAGGGTCTGTTTGGTGCTATGTTCCAACTGTAAATTACTGAACAGATGTTCGCTTGGTGAAAAGGACCTCTTGTGGTGAAGATGTGCGTCCAGCCCCCACCCCCCGCGACTCTCTCCTCTCCTTGACGGGAATTAAACGAATTTTCGAGATTCACATATTCAATACCATCCAAACATATCTCTAGTCTTCGAGTTTTGAATTTCCAGTTAGTGTTAAAATAAGATCCTCCCGAATATGACGAAAAATAAGGCTATGTCGACTCCTATTTATATTATACAGCTTGCTGGCCATCAGTTTACATCGGAGCATGAGTGTTGCTTCGCATTTATGCTACGGATCATCTAAATTATCAACAGTTTTCTCTACTTCAAGCTGGTAGGCACCGAAGGTCCAAGTCGCCCCAAACCCAACCCCATCTCCCCCACAATTCTTCCAGACAAAAATTGTAGTACTAATTGTGGCCTCTATAATTTCAGGGTGTTGCATGAAAAAACTACAATGAAAATAACAATTCTGTTGATACATTGTGTAGAAGATCAGGCCCGTAACTAGGGGGGTGCAGCCCCCCCCGCCCCCCCCCAAATTTTTTTTTAGATTCAGTTTTTCAATGCTTCGCGGCATTCGTTTTCGCACCTTCGGTGCTCAATATTCGCTAGTCTATGTTTTCGCCCCCCCAAAGTCTGAACTCTCGCTACAGGCCTGTAGAAGATGTATGCGATGTTTAAAGGCCACACTGCCTTTACACACAATTTAACTACAGTCTATGGCATTACAAAATTCAAACTGATGTGGTTGCAGTTCAAGTCAGAGTTTTATTTCGCTAAGCGGTGCGTTTGTACACAAGCAACAATTTAATTTATTACACTTAGCGTTGCAGTGACAACGCTTAGTGTAACATTATTACACTTATGGCCAATGCACACCGGACACGAAGCGACTGTCGCGCGGCACGAAAATAATGTAAAACACTACATTTTATGTAATAAAGTTAATACTAAATGCTACTGTGTTACAAAAAACACACTCAAAGTCACCAACAACACAATTCTGTAGTATGTCCGTAGGCCTGAGTGTCACTAAAAACTACACCATACAAATTGAGTACATTCTGAGTTAATGTAGCATAACATTTTGTCTTTTTTCTTTATTGTTTCACTGCAAATCTGTCGTTTCGCTTAGAAAAGTGCCTTTTGACAGATAGTGTAAATAGACAACAACTTGTATATGCGGCAAAAGGGCCTTTGATCGCTTGGTTGGACGCTCAATATCCCCTCTAATAGTGTTCACTATAAAAAATGACATCCCCAGGCATGTTAGCCGTGTTCATAGCCTGAATGGATTTCAAGGGGATCTCTTCTGTCTTTAAAAACTCATTCCCTGTTCAAATTTTTCCTTTCTACCTGTCTCAAACGTAATATTGCTGCCATGTTTATTCTCACTAAGATAACGCTAGGTGTGGTCACGCCTTACATAAATTTAAGATTGAATTTAAGAGCGTTCTTAACTGAGATCGTTCTGTGAAAAGGGCGGTACTTCGCTAAACCCTCCCTTAGCCAAACTGGCGTTAAGTTCAAGCTAAGAACGCTTTGTGAAATGGGTTCCAGCTGTTCTCTAACGAAACGTTATGACGTTATTCATTTGCATCTGACGTCATTACCTGAGCGAATCAACAAATGTTAGAGCCAATGAATGAAGCGTGTCGTGCAGCACCCAGTGTGAACCAGACCCAAGCGACGCGATGTGTGGACTGGGCTTATGCGTTGCAATCGCAACGCGTAGTGTAATAATGATTACACTAAGCGTTTTTATTAAACTACGTTAAAGTTGCGTTACACGGCGTAACAATCCGTCTGAAGAAGGTTATTTCCTATCACAAGATTGGGAGATTAGTTGTATCAATGTATCGATACAATAAGTTAAGAACTTGGGAAAAGGTGAGAAAGAAGGCAATTTCATAATGGTAATACAACATTATGTATGACAAAAATGCAATATCAAGTTTTAAATTATGAGTGATCAAGAAATAAAGCCTAAGAAACATTTTTTGTAAATTTGTTACTATACGAAATATTTGAATGATTAACTAAGACAAATATACATCTTTAATAATAAAACACGAGTGTCGGACTGACCATACTTAATCCTGTGATGAGTCTTAGTATGATGAGGGCTATTGGGCTTAACACTGCCCCCGCCGGGGTAAGGAGTGTTGAAATGACCAACACGGCCATACACGCCGCCAACATCTGCTTCCCGCCGTATCGAATTGCTAAGTAACCACCAAACATAGGTGTTAGCAAGTAACCGTAATAGTGCGCCGATAAAACCATCCCTTGGACTCCCTCTGACCAATCAAATCTCTGCAATAATTTAACAATTGGCCTTTATTTATTATATGAGTAAGTTTACATGGATCATATTTTGTATATGTGACCAGACACCACGAAATGAGAAGCATGTCGCACATATAGATTTTGAGCTCCAGACTTCCAAAGGTTAAGTGGCGTGACAATTTTGAAGAAAAAAAATTATTGCATAAATACCTTCGTTCATCATTCATCTACGCAGTTTAGTTATTCCGATCAAAGTCCAATTTCAGATTTGAAAAAGCTAATTTCCATTTTTTCTTAATTCCGAAATCTCACATCAATTCAGAATTTATTTTTTTTCCATATCAACATGGTAAAATATCGGATAGGACGCGTAGTTCTTTCATCTTGTAACCAGCGACAACCCTTGTTTATTGTTTGAATCATTATTGGACATTGTTGCTATAGATTCATAATCACAACTTTTGAGCTGATTTACTCCCCAAAAAAATTATTTTGCGCTGCAAAGGTAATGCTAATTCGGTAAATGATTTAGATAATTAAACAATTTTTGTATCATTTTGTAACTGAAACATTCTGCTTTCCAATGGTGTATGTAACCTAATTCTTCAATTCTGCGACATGTGACTCATTTAGTGGTGTCGGGTCACGTGGTGTCGGGTCACGTGGTGTCGGGTCACATACATTACTTCCATCCGAGATTAGAGCCAAGATTGCTCTAAATAGCAAACAAGCACTATCATATTCCAGCATTCTTTCTCATATTATAGCGAGAAACAAACCATTCACGCGTAAACTTTCAATGGGCCAGGATAATCGGCTAAAATGTTTCAAATAAAACCTGTAGAGAAACTTTATATAATAAATTTGCATTTTATTTGTCATATTGTAAATCGGCCTAAGGCAAATCAGGCAAATGACATCCATGTTGTTTGACGTGTATACGTTGTTTAATACAACTAGGAAACACGGGCTGAATCTTTTAAATGTATATCTGTTAAAACATGGATTTCTGATTCGCGCAGAGGGTCTGCCCTAATAACTTTGGTTCATAACGCAATGAGAAATAGGAGACGGTAGGAGATCGACATATTATAATGTCAGAACCTATTCCATGATGAAAAAGACACATAAAGCAAATTAGAATTTCACATTGATAACCAACTTCATAGTTTATTGGTGACAATGTTTCAATCTTATTTCTAGTGAAGCCCATCCAACTTCTATAAATACCACTCAAAGAGACTACGATACATGCGAGACTATTACCAATATATTTTACAACAATCGGAGGATCAAATTGTTTAATAGCTATATGAAAGAAGGCAATACTTATCATTTAACTTCAAAGTATGGTAGTCATACAGTCACACGCCAGAAGACAAAACAAAGTATTCGCTCAACCGTGGAAAGCACGTGCCTTCCGCCAAAGGGTGTTCAAACATAGCTTGCGGCTCCGTCGGGTTGATGAACGCCAATGAATAGAAGTAAATACAGAAGTGCTCCTGTGTAAGTGAGGAAGTTCCGAGGCGGAGAGGCAACCATGGTGTCTCCTGATGAAACTTACTAACGTACTCAACAGTGTTTCACTGTATGCATTTTAAGTTTGCGTTTAATATAGTAATGTATAGTGCATATATTTTATAGTCACATTTGTAATCAACGGTTACCAATATTGTGAAGCTTGTGTCTCCCAACAGATCACTGTATTGCTTTCAAATAGCTGGGGGAGGGGGGGGGGGGGAATGC